>PVKE010046948.1:0-12087 GCA_004027555.1 Craseonycteris thonglongyai | reverse complement strand
GCATCATTGTGGGTGAGTGTGAGAGGTTAGACGCCTGCATCATTGTGGGTGAGTGTGAGAGGTTAGACGCCTGCATCATTGTGGGTGAGTGTGAGAGGTTAGACGCCTGCATCATTGTGGGTGAGTGTGAGAGGTTAGACGCCGGCATCATTGTGGGTGAGTGTGAGAGGTTAGACACCGGCATCATTGTGGGTGAGTGTGAGAGGTTAGACGCCGGCATCATTGTGGGTGAGTGTGAGAGGTTAGATGACTGTATCATTGCACGTTAGTGTAAGAGGTTAGACGCCTGCATCATTGTGGGTGAGCGTGAGAGGAAAGGAAAGAGACAGTACGGGAGCCCTGGCGCTGAGTACCACAGGGCTTGTGGAGTGGTTTGGTCTTCACGAAGTTCGATGGCTTTGAAAGTCTTTGCTGTTAGTGTTGTCAGGTTTCTGGAGCTTGAGGCCACATCTCATGAGCTCAGGGGGCTGAGGGTATGGCTGTCCTTGTGAGAGAAGATGGAACATCCATTATCAGGACAGCGATGACATGCAGCAGCGGGAGCCGCCGCGAGGGGTGTGATGAAGGCTCCCAAGGGCTCAGCTCCTTCGTACATGTTCCCCTCGTCGTCGGCTGGACGGCGTCTGGCATCTCAGATGCCTTTTCCAGTCATTGCTGATGCTCCGCGGACGCACGGCACGGCTCTGATTTCACGGGGCTTCTGCCAACTGGAAGCGCCATGTGGGCGACAGCACAAGACGGAAGACAGCATGTGTGTCTCCGGGCCCTCTGGGAGGGGCGCCATGGGCTGATGCCTCAGAGGGAAACACAGGGACCAGGCGCCAGGACCTGCTACTCTGAGGATGGTAGCACATTTATGGGGATTAAGGACATTGTGCAGAAAACAGCGTGCACGCTTCATGTACATGGTTGGTTGGTTCTTTTAAAGCAGTGTCATGCGGACATCTATGAGAAATGAGTTCCCTTTTGTTGTTCTCGAGCGAGCCTTTCCAAGCAAACACCCATAGGGAAGTCATGAGGATAATTGAAAATGTTTAATGCCCAGGGTAGAGGACAAAACTAAATGGAAACCAATTCAGATTCATTTGGCATCAACTTTTATAAAAATCAAAGCAATCTTGGGGTTTCTTTAGTACAAAGGGAATGGATCCAAGGATCTTCCCCCCAGGGGTTTCCATCTGTGTCTCAGCAGCTGGGTAATGATGCTGCCATTTGTCCCAGGTCTCCTGAGACCCCCTCCCTGTCCAGCAGGTGTGTATACAGGACACATGCAGGAGAATTTTGATTTTACACTAAATCAAGTCAAGCACATTACAAAACCAAAAAACCACCACTCTTATAGTTATAATTAGATAATGATCATTTATGGTTGCAAAATTCTGTGGAAAAAAAAGATGCAGTGTTCCATCTCGGCTGGTTTAGTGTGGCCTGTCTCCAAGGCCAATTGTGTGAAGAGGGGCCAATTGCTTAGTTTGAGATTTCTCTGAGATTGGGTTCTCGTAAAGCAGGAATAACACGACTATTGTGCGGAGTGAATGAGGCTTATGTGCACGGTGCATGCAGAGTGCTGATCTGGCCCATTGTAGGTGCTAAGGGACTGTGATGATGGCAGCTGCTGCTGATAGATGTTGAGTCGATGGACACAGAGAGGCAGCTTGGGTCTGGGGATTAGGGGTGGATGGCAAACTCCGAGGCCCGAGGGAAACGTTTGTTGGGCAGGGCACCAGACCCGTGCTAGGTTCCGTTCCCTAGAGCTGGCATAGCGGGGGCTTTGCAATAAAGACTGAGGAAGGACCGGCATGGAAGGTCAGAGCTACAAGCTCTGGCTAGACCTCCCAGCCCCCATTTATTTCTTCAGTCATTATCTGGAATTTACAACCCCTCTATCCAGGCGGCTCAAAAGGCCCCCTGAGACCATGCGCTTAGGGAAGACCCTTAGCACACGCTGATTTCCTCCTTCTTGCTTCTTGTCACTAAAGGCACCCCCAAGTCCTCAGCGTGCCTCATCTGGCCTAGGGTTGCTGGACCCAGCCTGGCTCAGACCCCACAGTGTTCTGACTGCTGGAGACACACTCTTTTTTTTTTTTTTTTTATATTTATTTTATTGTTTTTGACAGAGAGAGACAGAGAGAAGAGGGAGGGCCCAGAGAAGTCTCCATAGTTGTTCTAGATATGGTTTCATTCCACACAGTTGGGCGGGGGCCATGCAGGGTGGGAACTGAGCTGGGGGCCTCCCGAGTGGAAGGCACGCCCCCTTGAGCCAGGGACCAAACTGGGGGGCAAGAACTGAGCTGGGGGCCTCCCGCATGGGAAGCTCACCCCAATTCAGCATATGAGGCCTCACCGGCTGGGACTGGGATTTGATCCTTGGTCCTTGGGGCTGCAAAGTGAACGCTTAACCCGCTGAGCCATCCTGGCTTCCCCAGACACACTCTTAAAACCAGGGAAATCTCAGGGCTGGCTAGACAAATGGTGGGGATGCAGGGTGCAGGCTGGAGCCTGGCTGCATCTTACAGTGATTTTACTCACATTTTTTGTGAGGGAGAGAACACCGGCAGCGCTCCTGATTAACATTAGGATCGTTTGGGAGCGGGCGGCACCCTGGGAGACAAGTGGTGGTGCCATTGTCCTAGCAGATTAGAAGATCTTGGATGTCAAGACCGTGTGTCACTCAGATCTGTGGCATGCCCTCCACCCTGCTGCCTGCAGTGCCAGCCACAGTGCCCGGCAATATAAATGTCCCTTCTTCATCTGATCGTGCCCCTCGCTGCATGGAGCCTTCCAGGGACCTGCTGGGTCAGACAGAGAGGCTGGTCTGTAAGAGATCCTGGACTGTAATCGAGATCCCAGCTGCCGTTGACCCTCTGGGCTTCTTATAGTTCTTCATTGTCATCTTCATCACAACACCTTACATTTATCAAGCGCTTACTCTGGGTATTGTGCATCGATTACATCATATCTCACTTAATCCTTCCACAGTCCTGTGAAATGTATTATTGTCCATTTTACTTGGGGGAAAAAAAAACCCCGAAGTGTAGAAAGAGCAGTTATGCAACTTGCTCATAATCCTGGCAATACTAAGTGATAGGGTCAAGATCGGATCAAGGCATTTTCTCCAACGCTTCACCTCCCACCCACTGCTTTGATGCTGTGGCCTGATGGGTCCATGTTCCCATTTATTCCACCTTGTCCATTATGTCACCAGCTGCTTCAAGCCAAGAACAATGACTCGGACACCCTTGACCTTCTCCTCAAAAGGTGTAAGAGACCCCATGTCTCTTACCTTGTAGACAGTCAGTGCCCATTTGTTGGCAGAATTCATTGTGTTGATCTACAGGTGAACTTCATGTTCCTTATTTTTAAAAATAGTTATTTTATTGTTCTTTTTTGACAGAGAGAGAGATAGAGAGAGAGAGAGGGGGGGGGGGGGCAGGCAGAGCAGTCTCCATAGTCGCACATCATCAGTTTTTGACATCAGGAACTGGGTTGGGGGCTGCCCGCATGGGAAGCACACCTCAGTTCAGCATATGGGTCCACACAGGCCGGGGCTGGGATTTGATCCCCGGTTCTGGGGCTGCAAAGAGAGCGCTAAACCTGCTGAGCTATCCCGACTTCCCCTTCATTCCTTCCTGACAATGTTCTAATGAGGATTTGGGCTGAAGGATATTGTTAGAATGGGTGTGTCCTGTGCTTCCAGGGAGTGGCTTCCAGCCATGGAGTGTCATTGGGGAATGAAGGACAGACAGCAGCACGCACTGCAGCCTTCTGGTCCCTGTGTGAAATGTGCTCTTCTCTGGCCAGCTGGATGGCATGTGGCCCTCATCCCCTCGCCGTCCCCTCGCCAGGGCCTGTGTGGATCTGGGAGGGGAGGCGGTCCACGGTATAGTCACAAAGAGGCACATAACTCTGCCTAATGCCTCCTCCCCAGCCCCTGTTTCGAGTGAGAGATTTTGAGAAGAACTAAAATATCATTCTAACATGAGACTCTCTCCATCGCATGTTTTTATGTTTTAATTTCTTTTCCACAAGCCCCAGAAATCCTTCAGTAAATCTGGACAGTAAAGGCCCCCGAAGGTGATATGGTTAGAGAGGCCCCAGCGTGGTTAATGCCTGTGCCCTCGTTGGGCCAATAAGACAAAGTCACCTCCTATTTTGGGGCCGCTGGCAACGGCCATATCGCATCACAGTTTGCGTGTCCTGTCCTTGAGGATCTGGCCTCAGAGAAGACCCAAGAGCCCCCCTCCCCACAACCCCTCCACAATCTATGAAATGAGCACATGGCAGAGAAGGTGCGGCCGTAATCATGGATACTGAAATTTGGGCTGAGGTTGAGGTAAATTTGGGCTAAATTACTCTAAATATTAAGCAATCCAATTCTCTTGACATTGACTAGACACCAAAATGTAATCCATGAAAATAACTTAATATCCATAAGGATAAAAAGTCATTTCTTATAATTATTAATACACATGTCCTACTTAGAAACTTGTTTTCCTCTTTACGAGACCGATGCGCTACGTACCGCACTAGTGAGGCACCTCATTTTCCTCTTTAATGACCAGAACTACTAAAACGTAGTAAATAGTTAACTCCTGTAGTCCTCACATACCCTGGGAGGCCTGTTCTGTTACCCCCACATTGTGGAGTGGGGAAAAATGGGGCAGAGGGGTTAAGTCTGCAGTTGCAGGATGGGAGAGCTGGAAAAGATATTTGATGTCTGAACCAACAGGAGAATAAATGATTATCTCTAGAATATGAACGGGACTTCTGTCAAGCCACAAGACAAAGGCAGAAGTCTTGTAGGAGAATTGACAAAAGATATAGACAGCTTTCAGGAAAGGAAACCCACAAGTCTATTAAGCATAGGAAGCAAGGCCCATTCCTTCATAACCATAGACATGCAAATGCCAACACAACAGCACTTCACATTTGTGAGGCTGGTGAGAAACTAAGAAGCCCAGCTGTGTCAAGGTTGGAAAGTTGCAGGGCCACCTCTCAGGGCACGTGGAGCTATTCTCAAGAACAATCTGGAATGACTGATACAAATGAGTTGTCCCCAAACATATCCCGTGACCCAGCAGTTCCACTCCCATGTGTAAATCCCAAAGGGGAGTCTCAAGCCCATCCAGCAGGAGGCAGGCGTGTTCACTGCTGTGTTACCTGGGTGACAGGGATTGAGGGCATTCTGAGGAGGAAATGTCAAATGTAGCGGACACATCCATGCAGCAGCCGGAAATGGTGGATGAGATGTTCACATAGCATCGTGGATGGTCCACAAGGCACACAGCAGAATTTTATAAAGTAAGAAACAAATGATGTGTAGGATCAATGCCATTTACATAAAATTAAAAATATGTGCACAGAAAACAATGTAGTTTCTGCAAGAATACCAACAATAAAATACACCTTACCACATCAGAATGGTTCCTTTGTGAGGATGGGGTGGGAATAGGAATAGGGATAAAATAGAATAAGTAAATAAAATAAGTTAGGGACCTGGTATAATCAATGATTATACTATATTATAATTAACCTCCTGCCCTTGAGGTTCCAAACAGACAAGAGCTAAAAAGAGGGAAATGGATTTTTCTGCTGAAGAGACTCAAGGGTCTTGTAAGATGCCTTAGAAATCACCGCAGCCCGTTGAATGGATTGGTCTGTAGTGTGGAAATGTAGATAGGACCTAGAGAAGTGGATTTGAAACCATAATTTGGCGATCCTAGGCGTTGCCTGCCTGGCCCTTCTGCAGAGTAATGCTACTGGATCAGCTTTACCTTGGTGTTAAGATTCTGTCTTGCTTTCTAAGAGGGGAGCCAAAGTTCTGCTTCTAAAATAATGTTTGAAATGACACAGGATCACCAGGATCCTTTCCAGACCTAAAGTTCTATATTTCAAACAAACAACTTAACTAAAAATGTTTTAAAACTCAGAGTTGACATGTCAGCTCCACTGCATGGTTATTTATGAGACGTGTTCTTGGGAAGGTGTTGGGAACTTTCTCCTCCGGGCTTCTTTCTGTCAAATCTCAGTGTATAATGCACCATCATGCAGAGGAAGGCTCTGCGTAGATTTGCACCTTATTGACTAAATGCATCTTCAGGGTAGCGATGCTGTAGGTTTCCTTATCCCCTTATGACAGCTGCCCTGAGACACCCCCAGGCTGTGTGTGTATGTTGGGGAGGGGGGGGGCATCAGAGACAGCACTGCTGAGGACAGTAGACAGATGACCTCTGTGGTTACCTGGGGAGGCTGTGTCCTCAGGTGCAGATCACTGGGGCATAGATGGAAGACGTTCTCTCAGTTTCCATCTGGAAAGTTGAATATAGCATGTAACAGTTCAAACATGAAGCCCAGTAGGGCTTTCTCAGTATTGCCTTCCAGCTAAGGCACAGCTTTTGTGTATTCTCCTACAGCATTGCAGGCATTGCTTTTGTCTTCAAAGGTCACAGGATCTTCCTAGTTAGGAAGACAAAGGTAGCAGATAATGTTCAGAATCCTTTGGGGAGACCAGTACTGTCTTGATCTGAGTGGCCCAGGAGGTAGAGCGGAGGACAAGGGTGTATGTGCTATTTTCTTCTTAGCACAGCCAGAGAACGGCTGTGGGGCATGCTGCGTGAGGTAGGGGTGGGCGGTCTCACTTTGAGCATCCTTCAAGCCACTTGGGACCTGCCCCCTGAGAAGCTGGGTGGAGGGGACAGGGACAGAGGCATGGGCAGGAGGCAGGAGCTGGGAGGCGGGCTGCATCAGGCCTTCAGAGTTCCCTAGGGCCAGGTCAGGAGGCAGGTGAGGACTAGAAGGTGGGAGGAGGGCAGAGCGAGTCCCATACAGGGACCAATGGAACCATTCACTCCTGCACAGACTGTCCCAAAATCTTAGGACCACACTCACTAGATTTTTTTCGCTCCATTTCCAAATACGACCTGCACATTGTAGACTTCCTGCCGCCATCTTTTCATGTTCTGTGTGACACCCTATGGCCCCGCCCCTTCACCCAGGGGCTGCCTGGAGTGTCCTGCTTTGACTGACATTTCCCTTTATAAGACTGTGCTCTACAGCCCCCCTTTCTTCCAGGGCTCACACTTGGGCTCTTGTAGGTCGACCAGATGTCTGGGTTTGCCTGGCACTGAGGCGTTTCCATGTGACTTGTGACTTTCAGTTCTTAACCTGAGAGTCCCCAGCAAACTGGGACAGTTGGTCACCCTGAGCATTCCACCACTAGACAAAGTGATTCACGGGATGTGTAGTAATGAAAAGGTGTGAACAACGTAGATGTATGTGCAATAGAGGGAAATACGGCTAAATAAATCTAATCAAACTATGTTCACAAAATAATGTAAAAATGTCGATGATACAATATTAAGTTAAAACAAAAGGCTGTGTACACAGTTTGTGTGCACAAACTGTGTATTTCAGTCGTCTGTGTCAAACCTCTGAGTGGTAAGTGGGCTGTTGAAAAGTGGGGGCTGCTTGCACAGGGGCCTGGAAGGAGAGAGATTTCGGTGATTGCAGCTGACACCTTCCCCGAACTCTCGGACATGTTCTCCTGCCCAAGGCAGAGCCAGATTGGACAAGCTGGGCCTAGAAGGATGATGATGGTTTTTCACTGTGGTGATGATTCCACGCGGATGGGAAATGTGGTCTCTTCCAGGAGAGTTTGTAGGAAGTTTGGTTCCTTAAGATTCAGCCACTGCCTCTTGATGTGGTTTCTTTCACTGTCATGTTTCCCATATATCACTAGAGGGCGGGTCTTATAAAAATGTCATATTGGTCCTAGCACGAGTCTCTTCAGGAAACAATGAAGCCTCACTTTTGTCTGTGAAACAAAGTTTAAGCGCCTCAGTTGGGCACTGATGTCACTTCCCTGAATGCAGATTTTCTAATGCAATTAAACTTGGCTCTGTATAGAAGACCGTCTGCCCCAGCCAGGTTGGCTGCTGCTTTGTACCTTTCTCACCTTACCCCCCTCCCCCCACCAGTCACAGGGAAGCCACGCCACGGTCCATGTCATCACCTTGACCCTGCCAGTCGGCGTTCAGGAGGAATGGGATGTGCAGGCTGCTCCCCTTCACCTCTGCGGCCACAGGCTCCCGCCTTCATCGCGCTCTCCAGCCTCAGCGCTCCCTCCACAGGGCCCTGCACCCTCTCTACGGAGCTGCCTCCTCTCCCTGTCTTGCTCCCATTCAAAGTCCCGCTCCTCAGCCCCCATCTTGCATGGCTCCACGCCCCCTCCCTCTTAGCCGATCCCCTCACTCCCCAGTTCTTAAAAATAGGAGACTTAGGAGGAGACAGTCCTGCAATGCCCGCCACTGAGCAAGAAACTTGCCCACCTCTGCTTCCCTCCTGATGTCACAGTGGAAGTCTCAGAGGCCCCTGCCGGTGGAGACCAACCTCTCCCCCATGCTGGGTCCCACCCGCTTCTCTGACAATCGCCGTCTCCACCACCACTGCCCTTGTCACCTTCACTGGCTTTCCTCACCCACCCACGTTTCAACACGCTTGAGTGTGTCTTACCTGTAGAACCTCCTCCCCGACGCCTGTGGGTCGTGACACCCGACGACCCCCACTTCCCCGTCGTAAGCACATTTCTTGCAAAGCCTATGTGCCTCCACGTTCTCATCTTCCTTTCTTCCCTCAACCCAGCGTGGTCCTCTGTCCCCACCCATCAGCCCTCACCAGAGTGCCCGGACCTCCTGGGCTGCTCTTCACTCACCCCCTCATTCCTGCTCTTGTGTGTGACACCAGAATGTCACCTGTGCTCAGGGAGAAGCATGATTCCTCCTTTTTAGTGACGCTGCTGCCACAGTCACCAGTTCATGTGTCACTGTCCTGCTCATTCTGTGCGTCCCAGTACCTCTCCGATGTCCCGTCTGCCTGCTCTGTGCACTGCCCGCTGACGCCGCGAATTTAAGCAGATGGGCACAGCGGGGCGGGCCCCGAGCCGCGGGCCCTGCATACTTCGGGAACCACAAACGATTCCATGTAGTAAACTGAAGTGCTTTGTGTTCACTACCGTGTAGTTCATTATCCCCAACGTGGCCTTTGTGGCCAAGGGCCTGCCTGGAAAGTGGACGTTCTTGGGAGATGTTCGTCTTGATTTCATTTTACCATTGTTCTCTACTTTTTCACTAGCACACCACGCGTGCAAACAACCAGCCCTCAAAGCCTGGCAGAGTGTACTGACGAGTTGTCCCTGAATGCCTGTGTTTACTTGTTTAACCTTCTCATCGAGGCCCCAAGACTATTAGCGTTTCAAAAAAGTCATGTAAACAACGCTGCTGTAGCGTGCCAACATTTGCCAGGCTGGTACGAAAGTCTTTAACTCATTTGTCAGTAATGGGAAACAACACCACAACTTACTCCCGTGCAGAACCATGTTCAGAGCGATGCCAGTGATTCTCGTTGGTCACGTTACACTGTTTTCATTTCCATCGCTGAATCCCTTAACTAAACCAAGTGAAGTACAAATAGCCTAAGATGTGAGTCTTCCAGAATTTCCTTTTTCTTCTTTTTTGTAACATTAGCACTTAGACATTTTTTGGAGATTTCAACAATTTGTATGTCACATTGGAAATGCGCATTTGATGTAAACTCTTCAATTAAAAAACACAAAACTCTTCAAAGAAAAACTTAACAAACGTCCACACACTACCCCAAATAAGTACATGTTAACAGTCTGTCATATTTACTTCAGATATAATTATATATATATATAATATATATATATAATATATATATATATATATATACACACAATATATATATATATATATATATTATATATATATAAAGAAACCATGGCAGATCAAGCTGAGACTGCACTTAGTCTTGCCATGTAACAGTTGAACTGTAGCGGCCACCGTTTTCTTACAGGTACAGAGTCTGGGGTTAGGGGTTCAGCGCACAGAGCAGGGGACATTCCTCTATGAGGCCGGAGGCAGCAATGGCCGGGGGGCTGGCACTGCTGCTAGTGGGACCTCCTTTGGCTCTGTCACTTGACGCCACTACGTGTGACCTCTCCGTGTAGCGTGGGCTCCCTCCCGGCGTGACAGCCTCAGGCCTTTCACGTAGCGAGGGGCTCAGCGCTCCCAACGCCTGTCTAGGTCCCAAGGCAGAGGCTTGGAAGTCACGCTGCATCCTTCCACTGCGTTCTGCTGGTTCCAGGAGCGTCACAGCCCTGCCCCGAATTCCAGGGAAAGGGGACTGAGACTCTCCCTCCTCGTGGACGCGTGGCAAGTGGGCGCAGGCCTGGAAGGTTCCGTGGGGTCGGAGCTCTGGTGGTGTCACCGTGAGGTAGGTCACAAGTCCCAATCCCCCACCTCAGGGGCTCCGCGTGTGGTGGGCTCCCAGTCTGTGACTTTACAGTTGTCCCACATGTGTAGACATCAAGACTGTCTTCCTGTCCTGTCTCTATCTTTCTAAAAATGAATCACAGAGAACTGCGGAGCTCGCCCCCAGAACCAGGCATTGCTAGTGCTCTTACATTACTCTTTCTCACGCTACCAGCCGTTTAAGGGTCACATGACAGTAAAACTGATTTAATTATACGGTACTCGCGACTTTCTAACAGTCTCTAATCATTAGCACTAAGTAGTCACATCTTCCTTAGTGTAGCATTTTACGGTGTTGAAACTACATTCCCGTAGTTGAGGTTTCATGAAAGTAAAACACAAGACGCCTTAAGGCACAAGTTGCTATCTTGTACGTGTTAAATAAAATAATGAATGAGAAAGTGCTTTGGAGACGGGATGGAGCTCGTAACAGGCCCCCGGCTAGTAACTCTCACGGTCACATTTCTCAGGGAGCTTTTCATACGTTGCAGCCCTGTCTGTGCTCCCCCTCCTTTATCCCTGAGGTGACCCCATCCCCTGTGTCCATGGCGTCTCTCCCAGGCCGGCCCCAGATGCTGCTGCCTCCCCCGAAAGCCTTTCCTGTCCAGCCCTCCCCGCTGGGACTCGTCGCTCTCTGCCCCTGTGCGAGCACAGCCCTCTGTCTCTCTCTCATGGCATCGAAACACGTTCCACGCTGGGGACCCTGCTCTCCAGTGTGGAGCAGACGGGGGTCAGGAGGAGCCACAGAAAGAGAAAAGACCCAGCAGTGGGGCGGCCATGCAAGCCTTTCCTAGGGTCGGTGCCACCCTCCGGTGTGAGCATGAGGGTATTAAAATAAATGGATGTTTGTCTTGTCTCGACCTTCACCTTGTCAGCTCTCCCCTGCCCCTGGTCGGGGCATCGCTGCTTCCCAGGCCCCCTGCATGGCCCAGGCAGAGCGGTGCACACCGCTGGCTGCGTGGCTGCCTTTGGGAGTCTGACATCTACCGCTTTGCCATGTGGGGAGGTGGGCAGCATCCCCAGAGAGGCCACTTGGTCACCTGAAACCTTGGAGGCAGCGTCTGTCTCCAGACACGTGTCAGACCAGACGTGGACCTTTGATGTGACGTGAGACAGGGGCTCCCGAACTGCCGGGTCCACCTCCGTGCACACAGCAGCGAGCTGCCTTTCTGAAGTGCCAGGTTCGTCGCCGCATGCTCGGCTCAGTCCCAGCCCTGGTCTGTTCTGCTGTCTAGTCCTGTCTGAGCCAAGACAAAGACAACCAGTCAAGGTGACACTGTGCTCTAGAAACGGCTCTCCTTTTCAAAACAAACATCATTTTAGGACCAAGATGCACAATTCTTGTACACAAGGCTTGTATCATTTTTCTCCCCAAGCAACGGGTTTAAAAGCCAACGTGAAACTGCTAGAGCCATGCTTCAAGAGAAAGGAAAACCCCACCAGTACGAGAGCGACACTTTTTGCGTTATGACAGTGGTAGAAAATGTTAGAGCAAGCCCCAGGCAGTACTCAGTTGGCAAAAGTATGGTGGCAGTTGCTCACTTACTGCAAAGAGATCCTTTAATGAACCTGTGTAGTTATTAATGCTTATTTATTTGAAGGAAAATGACAAGGGTTGTCAAACATCTCCAAATGAGAGTTTTGGATATTTGCTGGACTATACATCTACCCAGGGAAAAGTATAACCGTTTAGGAATGATCTCTTACGCCTGCCTAAATGCAAAATGTATAGTTTGGTGATTTAAAAAACCTGCATTTC
>PVKE010046947.1:0-12088 GCA_004027555.1 Craseonycteris thonglongyai | reverse complement strand
CGCCCCCCCAGGCTCCCGCGGCCCCCACCCCTCCGCCCTCCCCCGCCTCCCCGCGTCCTCCGGGCCGAATGCGCGACACCTGGAGCACTAGCAGCCGCCCCGCGGCCTGGGCCTCGTTACGGGCCGGCCCTTATCGCGGCGTGCATCACATTATTTCATTTCAAAGAATCCGCAGAGAAACCCGTCCCCGGCCGACAACAGAAAGTAAAAACACAGCTGACTCCCATTAGGGCCCTCTCCCAGGCTCCGCGTGAGGTAATGAAATATGGAAGCGGTGAGATATGTAATGCTTTATTAAGCGGCCTCAGCTACAGCGGCGCGCATGCCAATTACGCCTGCAGGCTACCGCCCGCCCCCGGCCGCGGACCACCCAGCGAGCGCCCGGCCCGCGCCCCCGCCGGCGGGGAGGGGGAGAGGCAACGCAGAGGGGAGCACAATGGGAGCGGGAGTGGGGCGGGAGAGGAAGGGGGAGGGAGGAGGAAGAGGAGCGACGGTGGCTTCAGCCCAGCGCCATCTGTGGGTTGTGGGAAGGAGCAAGGGCATCGTTTGGGCCCAGCAGAGAGCCAGGCTTCATGTCTCCACTGAAGGGCCCTGGGAATCTTGAGTGACCCGAACAAAATTGAGAGGACTCGGATACCTAGAAGACCCGAAAGGAAATGGCCAAAACAAAGGCTCAGAGACGGAAAGACACTCAATGAGGCTCACACAGATGAATCCTGGGCAAGATTGGAGGGAAGCCAGGCGTCCTATTTCCTAAACTAGATAGTTTCCATTCTACCACACTGCCTCTTCCCTCTAATGAGTTCCGGCTTTGTTGTGTGGATGAGAATCAAGTTGTTGTTTTTTTTACATCTGGCTCTCACATCCCTGAAATCCTATGCCCCTCTCACAAGCCCTACATGTTTTCCAACCTTTGCACAACTTTCTGGCTGGGCCATTGCCTTGGCTAGGCCGTTTGGCACCTCTGAGAATCAGTTTTCTCATCTGTACAATGGAGATGTTAATAAAATTCCCATCTCCTCCAGTTATGGTACAGAGTAAATGAAGTCATGCAGTGTGTAGCCCAGGGTAAGCACTCCGCAGTGACAGCTGTGGTTGTTCAGCACAAAATGAATTTATCCTGTAGGTCAGTCAACAGCTGATTCCTGTTACCCACCTGGTGCCCGGAAAATGTGCTCGCTTAATGCATGGAAAAGGCAAGCAAAGTAATTGGATCACCTTCAGGAAGCTCTGGTAAGGGTTCAGCTATAGAGAGGGAAGTGAAAATTACTGGCTAATAGGGAATTGGGGATTATCTGGAGATTTGCATTATCCATTCCAGGAGTTCCCAGCCATTTCTCTACCTCAATACAAACCAGGGATGGTTCACTGCTTTGTGTGTGTTGGGGGGGTGGGGGGGCGGGGGGCTCCTATTCCTGACACCCAAGCAAGCATTGCTAAAGGCAAGGAGAGCATTTTTTTAGAGAGGTGACCAGAATTCCCATGAGTTCCTTAAAAGTAAAAAAGAAAATCATTTGCAAATTTGGGTTCATTCATTGTTTTTTAAGAGCAAATTCCTTGATCAGCACACAATGTGGAATCCATGGGGAGAAGGCAAGGACAGGGAGCAGCTTAAGGGATATGATTAACAGCACTAATATTTCTGCAAAGCCTCTGAGCTGCTATGACACTTATTTAATTATCCCAAGACTACTGAGAGAGTGGTTTCATTGCCTCATTTTACTGCTGAGGAATCTGAACCCCAGAGGAAAAGCCCTAGCCCAGTGTTTGCAGCAGGTCAGTGCAGAGCTGGGATTAGAACCCAGGCCTGTCTACCAGACTCCCCACTGCTGGACTCCTCCCCACTACAAAGGAGCAGGCCAAAAAGAAGAGACGATGGCAGTCACTGTGTGGGTGAGAAACATGTTCTTTCTTTACATCTGACTTTCTAACATCCCTAAAATCTGTTTGCCCAAGAGCACCTCGTTCATTCAACAAATACAGACTGAACTCCTCTGGCCAGGTACTGGGGAAAGGAACATGAAATGCCCGTGCTGCCTGCCCCGGAAGAGCTCAGTCTGGCAGTGCAAAAGGACACCGGAACCAGTAAGAGGGAGTATAAAGCCGTGATGGTGATCCTCGTTACAGAGTCAGACAGATCTTCCCAGAAGGTCAGGGAAGGTCTCAGCTGTCACAATGTTTGCGCAGTCTTGTGGTGTGAATAAAAGTTCCTTGGAGAAGACTGAGAAACCTGCCTATGAAAAGTATGGAGCCCCGAATATCCACAACTCCTTCCAGGAAGTGCTAATACAATTTAGGGCCCACCAAGTGGTTTGGGGATAGGCATGTGGCCCAAGGTGAATGGGACAGCTGAGCTGCCCAAAGTCACCCATGGACCCAGGTTTCTTCTATTTTGTTGCTCTGCCATCCTCTCGTGGCCAACGCTCGTTCATCCACACAACACCCACATTCCCACCATGGGCAGTGGTGGCAAGCAATTTCACTTCCACCCACATTTATTTAGTGAAAACAGTCCCATGGCTTCATTAGCTGTGAAGGGAGGCAGAAATTATCATCTCTAACTGAGTGGCCATGTGTCCTGCTAAATCTGGGGGGAGTATTTCTTTTATTAAAAGGAAGAAGAAAATAACAGGACTGGGAAAACAAGCAACATACTCTACCATCCCTACTTGACCTCTTATCATCCAGTTTGCATGTTGCCTCCTCGGCAATGACTTTCTGGATCTCTCCCCAAGAAGAATCACTTGTCTCCTCCTCTGTGCTGCTACAGCCTCTTGTACTTTGCTGCTTTATAAGTCTCGGTTTACAGACCTAGCGCCCCTCATTTGTAATATAAATAATGAGCACTTGCCATGTCCTAGGCACTGTGCTAAGCAGGGTTTATGCGTTAGTTCATTTGATCTTCCCACAACCCTGGGGATTTCCTCCTCTGTAACATGGGCATAACAATGACACTGGCCTCAAAGAGTTGCTATGAGGATTAAAAGAACCAGTATTGAAATGGGTACAGAATACATGCTCAATAAGTACTAGCTGTACTTAAGACTGTGTAAGTATGGATTGATAATTGTACCAGTGTGCAGGGTTAGTCCAGTGATAAACTATGCTGCCTGCCCTACACAGCTCACAGCTGAGCTGTAAACATTAACCACATGTCAGGGTATGTAGGCACGTAGACGTACACAGTACAAGGAGTCTTGGTACGGTGGGAAGTATTCTATGAAAGCAGGCTGATAAATTTTGCCTCCACTGTAATATTTTTTGTTACATTAGACATATCTGGATATAACCGGTTCTGTGTCGTCACATGGTATCTGCTCTCCATCGTTATTGATGTTGCACACACAGGTGCTTACATGTTACACACAGTGCACATCAAAATGGAAGAGTATTCAGACATTCAGTTCAAACAACATGCTATTACTGAATTCTTAAGTGGAAAGAGTTTCTCCAATTGAAATTCACAGACAGATGCAAGCCATTTATGGTGATCAGTGTGTTGATATGAATACAGTAAGATGCTAAAGAGGTGAAGTCTGCAGTGAGGAAATGGTTTCAAAAACAAAACACTGATCTTTTTTAAGGATGGATTTCAAAAACTATTGTAGCATTGGCAGAAGTGTATTGAAGTATGTGATGATTTTGTAGAAAAATAATTATGTAGAAAATAAATGGTGTAGGTCTATTTCTTTTTTATTTCGTTAATATATCTTTTCCCATTCATTTTCTATTTAAGTGGAGGCAAAATTTATTAGCCCGCCCTCATACAAATATAAAATGCCTGAGTCCTCCAATGTACTACTTTATCCCCCTCCCCTCAGGTGAGAAAGCTAACTTACCCAGGCCACACAGCTAACAAATGTTGAACCATAGCTCAAACCGGACTTATTTAAGTTGGTGAGAGGGGCAGTAATCGGCTAGATAGAATGCATGAAACTCTGACACTTAATAGACCACAGGGAGAAAGTTTAGACATTTAGGCCATTCAAGACACTACCACTACCTGGTGATAGTGACCAGTATTGCAAGCATAGCATTTTATTCATTCAAATGAGGCAAAGGAACCCAGGTATCCATTTGAATTGTTTTAATATATTAGATACAATCAGGACCTTTTCAAAACTTTTGGTTTTCTCTCTCTTATGAACAAGCTACCCTAAGCCATTTCCATTGTTCTTGCCTCCTATCATTTCCTAGATTTGTTCTTTTTTTTATTCTTTTTTTAAGATTTACTTTTATTGTTTTTTGACAGAAAGAGAGAGAGAGACAGAGACAGACAGAAACAGAGAGAAGGGGGAGGGCCCAGAGCAGTCTCCATAGTTGACAGCATTAGTTTTCCATATACTTTCACTCCACAGGTGGTCTCGGGGCTGCTCAGGGCAGGAACTGGGCTGGGAGCCTCCCGCATAATCCCCGGCAAGAATGAATTGGGGGCACACCCAGTTCAGCATATGGGTCTGCATGGGCTGGGCCCAGGATTCAATCCTTGGGCTCCGGGGCTGCAAAGTGAGCACTTAACCCGCTGAGCCATCCCAGCTTCCCCAGATTTGTTCTTCTTTACACTAGAGAATTTCTGAAATTAGAATGTGTGTTATAATAATGGATCAGCTTCCAAGAGGAGCATCAAGTCATCAGATAGTTGTATGTGTATACAATGTTGCTTCGGATGTGTGATTTACAATAAGTATAACACAGAGAGTTGGTTGTTAACTTAAATTTGGATCCCTAATTATTGCTATAAATTTCTTCAAAAAAAATCTCATTGTGGTGCCAAAAAAAAGTTATTATTTATGCAGGAGATGGATGGCCTGCCACCCACCAGTTAGTGCCATTACTGGCAGTAAAAATTGCCCAGTCTCCCCAAACAGATCAGAGAAGTTTCTAAGTGGTGTGAGGTGAGCCTGGCAAACTGCTCCATCAAGCCCTATAACTTATAGCCACAAAAGACCTACCCATCAAAAGCTTTCAGCTAACTTTCAAGAAAAGCTGTATGCAGTGTGCAATGCAGTTAATGAAGAGGGAAGAGGAACTATGTGTTTATCCAAACCAGAAATGTACATGAAACAACTACGGTATATTGTTCAATATATCTTGAGATTATACTGTTAATGTTTAAAACTAAAGTTCACCTGCATGAGATGCAAAAAAGCAGCACCCTCGCCCTGTTGTCCTGCATAACTGCTGAGAACCAAAACATCAAAGTTCCATGATACACTCCCACACTGATAGTGATCCTGAAGAAAAAAATAAATAAATGACCCATTGTAGGAACAACTGTATGTTATCTGTTACTTTTCTTGTACCTGTAATGTGGCAATTCTCCCCCTACCCCAAAGTGTAATTAAATCAGTAGGACGTCTAGGGGTGCCAGGAGAGCTCAACAGGTTGAGCGCTTGCCTTGCAACCACAAGGTCCGGAGATCAAATCCCGGCCCCAGCCCGTGCAAACCCATATGCTGAACTGTGGCACAGTTTGTCCCCACTGAAATGGAGACAACGTTTCTCACCTCCCATGCAGAAGGCTCCCAGTTCAGCTCCCACCCTGCGCAGCCCCACATCCCCCTGTGTGGAATGAAACTGTGTCACAGATAATGATGTACAGCTATGGAAACGGCTCTGGGCTCTCTCCCTCTTTCTCCCTTCGCTCAAACAATGAAATAAATCTTAAAAAAATAATAATTATATATATATATATATATATATATATATATATATATATATATATATATCATCCAATGTGTGGTAGTGTCTTACTATTGAGAAAGTCCAGTTTTCCCTTGACACTAAGCTGCACATTAGAGGTGTTACATGTGTCATCAGCACCTGTTCCAACACTCTTTTCTAGCGTTAAGTTCCCCTGCCATGACTCAATAATTATAACACTCTCAATAATATGAAGGAGTATCTGTACAGTGCTGTAGTATCTCCAGAGTGCTCACACAGTTCTCTCACGGCATCCTCACACCTGCTCCACAGGAACTTTGTTTTTTATTGATGAGGAAATGGGACTCAGAGAGGTGACCTGACTACCAAGGTCACACAGTATGACTAACACCCTCCTCCCTCTCCTCCCCTCTCCTCCCTCACCTTTCCTCCCTGCTGACTTCCTTTCTCTGTTCCTTCATTGTTTCTTTGTCTATGTCCTTTATCTCTCCAGGTGTATCTCTGTCTCCCTATCTCTGTTTCTCTTTATCTCATCTTAGAGCTTATTTTTCTATCTGTCTCTCTTTTTTTTTTTCTCTATCCCTATTTCTCTCTGTCTTGTGCTCCAATGTCTCTTTAATTGATTTGCTTTTCCTCTACTTTTAAAGATTTATTTTTATTGTTTTTGACAGAGAGAGAGATACAGAGACAGAGAGAAGGGGGAGGGCCCAGAACAGTCTGCATAGTTGCACATCATTGGTTTTCCACATAGTTTCATTCCACAGGTGGGTGCAGGGCTGCACAGGGCAGGAGCTGGGCCAGGGTCTCAGCCTGGTGAGAACTGAACTGGGGGCACGGGCTGGGACCAGGATTCGATCCTCGGTCCCCGGGGCTGCAAAGCAAGCACTTAACCCACTGAGCCATCCCGGCTTCCCTCTATTTTTACCTTCATTAGCCTCTCCTACCTCCTTCTCTTCCTCCTCTGTCCTTTCTTCCACTTTGGCTTTCTCCTCCTTCTCCCTCCCTCATCTCCTATCTTTCTCACCCTCCTTCCTTTGTGTCCACCCTCCCTCCCCTGGTTTCTTAGTGTCTGAAGATGAGTTTTTTCTCCCTGGTGGCCAGCATCTCTCTTCTCTGAGGACAGACATAGGCAAGGACGAGGGGAAAGGAGCACAGAGTAGCAATGAGAAGGCACCTTGGCCTTTGTCGCCCCCTACAGTCTGTTCATTTTGCCCAAACCTCCTGCCCCAGACTGATCCCCTACAGTGCCAACCAGCAGTCCCAGAATCCTGAGGACAAACCAGCCAGGAACCAATCTACACATGTTCTGCCTATGTGTGTCTGAAACAACCAAATTAAATGGAAAGTTCTAGGCATCTTGATAGGGAAAGTAAAACTAATACCAAACTTGGAATTCCTGGATCCGGATCAGAGCCTGGCCCTGCCAGTTACCAGCTTTACGACTTTAAGCCACCACCTTGTCTTTCTGACCCTCCCGTCCTCACCTGTGAGCTAGGTTACCTTGCAAGGGCTGTTGTTAGGGATTTATTAAGGCCATGAGGGTGAAAACACCTGCCACATAACAGGGGCTCAAGAGGTGCTGATGTAACAAAAGGGGGGCTGTTCAAGCGTGAGGAAGTGGAGGAGGAAGGGGTGTTTAGGGCGATGGGAGCTTGTACATGAGCATCACATCATTGCAGAAAAAAAAAAAAAATGGTCACAAATTTTTCTCCAGCCATCGAGAGATGGAGTCCGTTTCCTCACACCTTGGGTCTGGGTTGGCCTTGGGATTTGCTTTGGCCATTGGGTCCTTAGCAAATGGAACCCAAGCAGAGGCTTCAAAAGCACTCACACGTTGGGGCTTGCTTCTCTGGCTGTTTTGGGAAGCCTGTGACTGCCACCATGTGAAGACTCTCAGGCTGGTCTGCTGAATGATGAGACATTTCAGTCCCAGCCACCAGCCAGCCACCCACCAGGCATGTGAGGCCATCATCACTGCCACCTGATCACAGATACGTGAGTGTTTTCGTTACTTATTGCTGCCTAACAAATAACCCCAAAGAAGCTAAAAACAAGATTCCTTGTCTCAGCTTCTGAGGGGCAGGAATCTGGAAGCAGCTGAGCTAGAGTGGTGGTCTGGGGACTAGCGAGAGTAGGAGAAGCCTCGAGTCACCACCTGCCACACCTTGACAAGGGAGCCCCACGGAGCAGCCAGCCAGGGCTCAACTCCTGTGCAAGCCTGCTTCCCCTCCCAGAGTTCTGAGCATCAGAATCAGGAGGGTCCTGCGCAGTGAGCCTCTCCAACCCCTCCTGAAACGGGTGGGGAAGCTTGCCCAAAGTCACACCGCAAGCCTGCAGCAGCATCAGGATTATGCCAACACTCCTGCTCCCCGCCCTGGGCTTGTTTCTTTGCAATATATAAAAAGCACATTGCAACCCTGGGGACACTTCTGTTTAGAACTGAATGGATTTTTAAATATTGCCCACATGGGACTCAGAGGCCAACCGGGGCAACAGAAAAAGCCAGTAAGAACATGAAGGGAAGTGAACAGAGAACTCACTACCTGATTACCTCTCCCCAACCCTGGCAAAGGCAGGACTCTTCCCCCCCACCCCCACCCCACCGGCCTCACCCTCCCATGATCAGGCCTCACTGAGGCACCCACCCCACCCCTTACTTCCCAAGAGACACATGTCAACTAGAAAGTATCCAAATCAAAACCTGCCTCTAGTCTTAGGCTCATAGCAGCTCAGGACAGGAAGGAACTTTCTGGAATATGCTGTCTCCACGACCATGCTCACTCACCTCTTTCAGAGACCAAGAACTCACTACCTCTTCGATTGGTTGGAAAGAGCTTTGGAGACAGATCTATTGGTGTTCATGTCTCTATGGCAAAGAGCTGTGTGACCTTTGTGAAGTCATTTAACTGCTCTATACCTCGAATTTCTCCTCCGCAAAACAGGAATAAGCAAGGTTGTGATGATTAACTACATGTACAATTGTCTGCGAAGTTCCCAGGCAGTAATTGGGGTGTACTTTGGATTGCATAGGCAGGTGAGACTGGGATGGAACACAGGGATGCTCCCTCTTAGCAGTGTCCCCTCCCCACCTGAGCTCCCCCTCCCCCTGACCCAGACCGTCAGGGCTGTAAGAGACCAGCATCTCCTGAGGCTTCTCCCCAGACACAGAAAGTCAGCGTCCACCTGTCATCTCAGGGTGCAGGGGGTCGCTGGGAAGCAGGTGAGGAGAGCTCTCGGGTGGATGGGCTGGGCGTAGGTTATTCAACGATGGAGAAAGAAAAGAAGAGAGTTCACAAATGTGTACACGGAGGTGACAGAGAGGCCTTCTCGAGAAGTCAGTCCATGGCCCAGGAATTGGAAAAAGGAGTTAAGAAATGCCTCTTCAACTCTGTAATGAAAGTTAGATAAAGGCCACTCACAACTTGTTCACTCTTTAACACCCAAGTTACTCTGCACCCCTGGGACCGAGGAGGATGGGGCAGGCAGAAGTTAGCAGTGCTGCTGATGTGAAGTCAGAGAGGCCATTTGGAGAGAGAGTCCTACACCAGGGGGTAGGGGAATACCTCTTAGCATGCATATCATCTGCCACAAAGCAAAACAAAATTTACAAGCAAATTGTTGATTGTGAAGTTGCTAGGGAGCAAGGGACAGGAATTAATTTCCATTAATTCCACCTTCAAATTGTCATTCACGTACAGTATACACCTGCCACAAGAGCCTTTTAAAGTAGTCGCTGCCTCCAAGGCTTATTTTAGTGCAATGTAATAGCTCTGAGGCTTTCCCTGGGCTTGTTTTGGGGCTCACTATCTTCCGTGGCCCTTCCACACCCATCTTCCACTCTTGCCCTGTGCCCCTGCTGGTCGGTCACTCCCAGCCTTCACCTTGTCAGGTCTAAGAGGTTACAGCTTCCTGAGTCATCAGCTCCAGGCCACTGCCCTATACCTGGTTGTGCTTCCTAAGTCCTATCCACACCGTTGTAAATAGTCCCTTTTAAAAACTCACACCCCCAGGGAAACTGGGAGGGCTCAGCAGCTTGATCGCTAGGCTTGCAGCCCCTGGATCCAAGGATCATTTCCCCAGCCTAAATGATGAACTTGGGTGTGCCTCCAGTTCGGCTCCTGCCCTGGGCATGCTTCCCAGCTTGGGGGTCGGGGGGTGGGGAGGGGAGAGGAGCTGCCTCCCATGCAGGAGGCCTCCAACTGCACAGCTCCGCACCCACCTATAGAGTGAAACTATATTGAAAACTAATGACATACAACTATGGAGACTGCTCTGGGCCCTCCCCATTATCTCTGTCTCTCTCTATCAAAAACAATAAAAATAAATCTTTAACAACTGACCTCCCAGAGAAGCTGGGATGGCTCAGCGGGTTAAGCACTTGCTTTGCAGCCCCGAAGCCCAAGGATCAAATCTCAGCTCTGGCCCAGGCGGACCCATATGTTGAGCTGAAGTGTGCCCCCAGTTCAGTTCTTGCCGGGGTCTATTTGGGAGCTCCCGGCCCAGTTCCTGTCCTGCACAGCCCCACGCCCACATGTGGAGTGAAACTATATGGAAAATTAATTCTGCAAACTATGGAGACTGCTCTGGGCCCTCTCCCTTCTCTGTCTCGCTCTCTATCTCTCTGTCAAACACAATAAAAATAAATCTTTAAATAAATAAGGACTGACCTCCCTACCTAGAATCAGCAAATGTGTGGAGACAGAGAGTAGAACAGAGGTCACTAGGGGTTGGGGGAGGGGGTGGGCATTAGTGTTTATTGGCTACAGAGAATCAGCTGGGAGATGGAAAAGTTCTATAGATGGACAGTGACCATTGCACAACAATATAAGTGTACTTATTGTCACAGAAATGTACACTTTAAAATGGTAAATTTGGAGATCCAAGATGGCGGCATGAGAGGAGCACGCCGATAACTGCCGGGGAAGGGCCTTGTGAACAGAGGGGAATCCACAGGGGAAACCCTGAGAAGAAACCTCAACTAAGAGAACCACACAACACGGAACAACACACAAAGGTTAGAGAAAAAGGGGAGAGCGGGAGAGGAAAAGGGAAGCAGCGGTTCGGGGACAGAGACTCGGAGCGCGGCCCGGGGCTGGCAATAACAAAGGGGGGTTAGGGGACTACAGTCAAAGTGGAGCTGGATCGAGAGCGGGCTGGAAGCCGAGACCTAGGGAGCGTGGAAGCCCCACAAGACTGTGGACCATTTAACATCCGAACTCAAGGGACAGCACGCAGTGCCCTAATCAGATCACAGAGCCTAAAGGGGAACAGGGACTGTGGAGCAGGGCGGCTGCACTTCCCGGCGGGCGGGGAGAGAGCAGGGCACCAGCCCGCAACGGCTCAGCACCCCTGATTTACGGAGGAGACTGACTGTGAGGGAGCGCCTTCTGAAGACAGGGCTCTTGGAGTGAGGGCTGGGGCTTGAGTGGGCACAGCTGCATTGGACGTGCTTAGAGTGAATCCGGCGGTCTCAACAGAGCCGGGAGCATAGAGCGGCTGCCGCCCGAGCTACAGCCTGTGCGCGCAGGGCTTTCGGCACCCCACCCACCGGGCCGCCGCAACACCGCTGCCTGCTTGCTAGCGTGCAATTGGGCTTTGGGTGCCCCGCTCACCAGGCCGCTGCGGCGACTCTGCCTGCCTGGAAGTGCGCGGCTGGGCTCTCGGCGCCCCGCCCACCAGGCTGCCCCGCAGCGCCGCTGCCTGTGCCCGGGACCGGCTTTCAGCGCCCTGCCCACCGGGCCGCTGCAGCGTGGCTGCCTACTCGCGAGCGCACAGCTGGGCTTTTGGTGTCCCGCCCACCGGGCCTCTGGGGCGTTGCGGACCGCGCACAACTGAGCTTCCTGCCGGGTCTCCGAGGTGTCATCACCTGTGTGCGGGACTGCGCGCCCGACCAGGGCCTCTGCCAAGCCCCAGCCCATCCAAGTGCTGCCCTCAGGGCGTGGCTTACAGATACGATTGAAGGAGGGGCAGCCAGGAAGAGGAAAGACCAGCGCTCCTGTGCCCCACCCACACTGAACCACCAGCCCCCCTGCTGAAAGAGGAATCTGCTATTGTGTCTCAGGCCCACCCTAGCTCCTACTCACATGACCCCACCCCTGGCCACACCTTTACTACCCTGCTATCTAACAGCTAAGACAGCAACCTGAAGTGCCCCAGGACACAGAAGCTGCCTGCATCCCCCAACCCTCTCCCAAAATCTCCTTCCCCCATAACTGAGTCCAAAAGAAAAAATAAAGAGAAGCCCATCTGATAGGCAAACCCCCAGAGGGAAAACAGACTCATGCGTAAAGCAAAAAGAACCACATCAAACACAATGCACACCTCAGAATCCAAAGCCCCTCCAGAAGATCAGGGGCAGTCTTTAGTAAAGGACCTTGCACACTTAGAATCAAATCTAAGTGAAACAGAATTCAGGGCTGCATTAA
>PVKE010046946.1:0-12088 GCA_004027555.1 Craseonycteris thonglongyai | reverse complement strand
ATATCAAAAATATACAAAGAACTTGTACAACTCAACAAGAAAAAAACAAGCAATCCAATTAAAAAATGGGCAGATGACCTTAACAGACACTTCTCTCGTGAGGACATACATATGGCCAACAGATATATGAAAAAATGCTCCACTTCACTAGCAATTAGGGAGATGCAAATAAAAACCACAATGAGATACCATCTTACACTTGTTAGGATGGCTATCATCAACAAGACAAGGGATAACAAGTGCTGGAGAGGCTGTGGACAAAAAGGAACCCTCATACACTGCTGGTGAGAATGTAAACTGGTACAACCACTATGGAAGGCTGTGTGGAGATTCCTCAAAAAATTACGAATGGAATTACCATATGACCCAGCCATCCCTCTACTAGGCATCTACCCAAAAAACCTGAAGGCCTTAATCTTTAAAGATGTTTGTACCCGCATGTTCATCGCAGCACTGTTCACAGTGGCCAGAGCATGGAAACAACCAAAATGCCCTTCGATAGATGACTGGATAAAGAAGATGTGGTACATTTACACAATGGAATACTACTCAGCGATAAGAAATGATGGAATACTGTCATTTCTGGCAACATGGATGGACCTAGGGACCATCTTATTAAGCAAAATAAGTCCGACTGAAAGAATCCGGAAACATATGACCTCACTTATAGGTGGAATATACAACTGAAAGTTACAAAGACACAGAGACTTATGGACACACCCAATAACTTGGTGATTGCCTGAGGGAAGGGGTGGAGAGGGTAGGGAGAGAGGGAGGGGAGGTGGGAGAGGGCACCAGCATTATGGACACACTCAATAGTTTGGTGTTTACCTGGAGAGGAGGGAGGAGGGGGGAGGGAGAGTTGTGGGGGGAGGCGGGAGTTGGCACCAGATATATGGGGTTGGAGTGGGACCTGATTCTGGGAGCTGGGCACATAATGCGATGCATGGGTGATGTGATGTGGACTTGTACATCGGGAAACTATCTAATTGTTACCAACCAATGTCACCCCATTAAATTTAACAATAAAATATAATAATATAAAAAAAATAATTATTATAATAAAATAAATCTTTAAAAAAAAATTGAACTCAGGGAGTGTAATGCCTTCACCTTTTTAATTTTTTGTAAGATTGATTTGGTAATTTTGGGGTCTTTTGTGATTCCACACAAATGTGATGATTTCATTGTCATTTTTTTGATGTATTGTTTTATTTCTTATTTTTTCTTTAACCCAGCCATTTTTTTAATAACATGTTTTTAAATCCCCACATGTATGTGATATTTTTCTCTTTATTTTTACAGTTGAGTTCCAGTTGCAAACCTTGTGGTCACAGAATACATTTGGTATGATTCAGTCTTCTTAGATTTGCTTAAGCTAGTTTTGTGTCCCACCATATGGTTTATTCCTGAGAATGTTCCATGTGCACTAGAAAACAATACATAGTCTTGTGTTGTAGGGTGAAGTGTCCTATAAATGTCAATTATGTCCAATTGTTATAATATATAATTTAAAGTTTCTATTTTCTTACTTATTTTTTTGTGGATGATCTATCCATGGCTTTTTTTTTTTTTTAGGTTTACTATTAAAATTGTGTTTTTGTCAGTTTCTTCCCTTTAATTCATTTAGTAGTTGCTTTGTAAATTTTGGTGCTTCCTGATTGGGGGCATAAATATTAATAATTATGTCTTGTTGCAGTGCCCTTTTTTTAATTGTTCAATATTGGGGTGACATTGGTTAATAACAATTACATAGTTTCCAGGTGTACAATTCTATGTTACATTGTCTATGCATTGCATTATGTGTTCAACACCCAGGGTCAGCTCTCTTTCCATAACCATAATTTGATTCCCCCCTTCCCTACTCCCCCTGCCCTGCTCTCCCACCCAACTTCCCCTTTACCCTCAGGTAACCATTAAACTTTTTTTTTAATTGTTTTTGACAGAGAGAGAGAGAGAGAGAGAGAGAGATACAGAGACAGAGAGAGAACTTAACTGGGGAAACTCCCCAGTTCAGCACATGGGTCCGCAAGGGCCAGGGCCGGGATTCGATCCTCAGTCCCCAGCGCTGCAAAGTGAGCGCTTAACCCACTGAGCCATTCTGGCTTCCCCTACCATTAAACTTTTGACTGTGTCCATGAATATGTATTTCTTTGTTACTTTCAGTTTTATATTCCACCTATAAGTGAGGTCATATGTTTCTTGATTTTTTCAGTCTGACTTATTTCACTTAAAAAGATGGTTTCAAGGTCCATCCATGTTGTCATAATGGCTGTATTTCATCTCTTCTTATTGCTGAGTAGTATTCCATTGTATAAATGTCCTATTTATCATTATGAAATGTTTATCTTTGTCTCCTAATATTTTTTATCCTGAACTCTAGTTTGTCAGATATAATTATGGCTATATTTTCTTTTCTCTGGATTCCATTTGCTTGGAGTATTGTTTCCCTGCCATTCACTTTGAGTCTGTATTTGTCCTTGTAGCTGAGGTATGTCTCTTGGAGGCAGCATATGGTTGAAATTTTTTTTTTTCCAATGTGCTAGTCTGCACCTTTTTATTGGTGAGTTCAGTCCAATTACATTTAGGGTAATGCTTGGTATATGAGAATTTCCTATAGCCATTTTATCTTTGGTTTTCTGGTAGCTCAGTGTCTTGATTGATTTTTTTTCTTTCTGTCAGTTATTTTACTTTGGTGGTCTTCTATGACTTTTTCCCATTTCCTTTTTTCATTAGGTGTCCTTGTTAAAGATTTTTTTTTTAATTGGTTACCATGAAGTTTATGTAAAAGAATGTTTCATATATGCAGTGACCCCTTTTCTTAAGCATGCTTCCTATCTCTGTTTGTTTTTGAAAATTGTAACCTTTACTTCCCCCTCCTTTATGATTTTGTTGTTCCAATTTATCCCTATTTATTTTGACTTTTTATTTCAGGTCAAATAGCCTCTTTCTGTATTTCTTGAATTGCCAGCATTGTGCTGGAGAATTTCCTCAGCTTCTGCATGTTTGGCAGATCTTTTTTTCTCCTTTATATCTAAATGATAATTTTGCTGGATAAATCGTTCTTGGCTAGTAATTTCTCTCTTTCAATATTTTAAATATTTGATTCCATTCTTTCCTGGCTTGTAGAGATTCTGTTGAGAAGTCTGATGATAATCTGATGTCCTTTTCTTTATAGGTTATTGTCTTCTTTCTCCTGGCTGCCTTGAGAATTCTTTCTTTGTCATTGATCTTTGACATCTTCAATATAATTTGCCTTGGGAAAGGTCTGCTAGAATCCAGGTAGTTAGGAGTCCTGTCTCCCTCTTTGATTTTGGGTTCCAGTTTCTTCTATAAGCTTGTAAGATTCTCATCAACTATTTGAGTAGACTCTCTGTGCCTGTCTGGTTTTCTTCTTTTTCTGGTATACCTAGTATTCTTATGTTGCTCTTTATAATTGTATTACTTTTTGTAGAGTTCTTTCATTTTTTAAAAACTCTCAGGTATTTCTCTTATTTCTTTTGTGACATTTCCATATTTCCATCTTTGTATTACTAATTTTTTCCTTCATGTGTCAAACTCTGTTTCCTAAGCTAGCTATTTTATTACATGTCTGTTTTATTGAGTTATTCATCTCTAGAATTTCTATTTGGTTCTTTTTGATAATTTCAATCTTTTTACTAAAATGTTCCATTTATTCATTGATTTTATTTCTGAGATTATTAAACTGCATGTCTGAGTTTTCTTGTATCTCATTGAATTTTTTTCAGAATTACAATCTTAAATCCCCTAACATTTAAATCACATAATTCTATGTCTTTATGATCATTTTCTGGAGATTTTTCATTTTCTTTCTGAGCATACTTGTTAACTTCATTATACGTGTTTATGTATTATTGAATTGTTTCTTTTTCTGTCCATTTAAAGGAGTGGATACCGTAGCTGGTAGATACAAAAAGGCTTTTGTTTTTTTCAGTGGGTATTGCTGTATCATTTTATTTTCTCTTATATTATTCCTTTTTCTTGGCATGGGTGGTTTCAGGTAAGGTAGGCTTCTCTTTTTTGACCAGGCTGCCTTGGTGTCAGTTAGCCATTTCTGTGGAAGGATGAGGTAGGCTATGGAGCTCTGAGCCTCTGACACTTTAGTGCTCCCCTTTTTGCCAGAAGTTGAAGTGACTGTGTATCTCAGTTGCCCTGGGCTTTTTGGCTAGCTTCAGCCTGGAAGAATGGGGATGAAGTTCTTTTGGGAGAGGTGGCTGTTGTGTTTGAGTCTCTGGGTGGTGGCAGTGGCCAGTCTGCTGTTGTTATACCTCTACCATTCCCTCTCTGTTGTTGGAACTAACCTCACTCTTTGTCAGGGACTCACAAACTGCTCCCTGATATTCAGGGCTGTAGATATTCTCCTCTTTAACTCAACACTCACTGCTACAGTTTCTTCTGGGGTTTACTGCTGATATTGTGATGAGATGAAGGAGAAAAGCTCAAGAATGGTAGCTGGGAGAAGGTGACCTGGCTCCATCTCTATGTTTTCTGATTGGTGCTTAGGGCATCAAGGACAGTGTGGACTTATGCACATCTGTATTTGGCTTTTGCCCTAAGGTCTCTGCCTCAAGTGTTGGGATCAGACGTCTTATGAGATCTGATAGCTAAGTTTGCAAACTTACCACCATGTGCTTACAGTGGAAGCACTATACAAACAACTAGGTAAGGTTTCATATACTTGATATATCAGTGTCTCATAACTGTGTTTGTGCAAACATGTGATGGTATATTGCTGAATGGCATTTATTATTGTTGTTGCATGTTTTTGTGTTCCATCATAAGAATTTAAGAGCTTGAATTAAAACAAAGAACACACATTACATTTCTCATTACACACGACAAGAGTGGCAGTGAAATCAAGAACATGTCAGTCCAAGTTTATGGGGATAATACCATGAAGAAAATGGCATTGTACAAGTGGATTAAACAATTTTCTTAAGGGAGGGAATGTATCACTGATTAAGGGAGGTCAGGGAGGCCAGGAATGAGCAGAACTGACTCAAACATTGCAAAAATTTGTCAAATTGTGTGTCAAGATTGTCGGCTGACTGTGAAAAGCATAGCAGGCCATGGAAACACTGACAGTGAAACTGTTAGGAAAATCTGAATGGTAAATGTTGGCATGAGAAATGTGTGTGCAAAAACCAGTCCCAAAAGAGCTCACCAATAAAAAAAAAACCAAAATAGGGCCAAAGTTTCCCAATGCCCTCTGGAGAAGCAAGATGATGTTTTGGTCCATGTTCTCACTGGTGATAAAATATTGGTGTACCAATATGACCCTGAAGTGAAAGATAAAAGTGCACAATGGAAGTCAGTCAATTCTCCACACCTAAAAAAAGTCCATTAGTCCAAATCAAGAGTCAAAACAATGTTACTAATCTTTTTTTAATATTAGAGCAATTGTTCGTTATGAATTTGTACCAACTAGACAGTCAACCAAGTTGACTATTTAGAAGTACTGAAAAGGCTGAATAAAAGAGTTAAACAAAAACAATCAACTTTTCACCAACAGCTCATGGTTCTTGCATCACAACAATGCACCAGTTCATATGGCACTCTCTGTGAGGGAGTTTTTAATCAAGAAACAAATAACTGTATTGGGACAACCTCCCTACTCACCTGGTCTGGCAGCCAATGACTTTTCTTTTCCCAAAGATAAAGGAAATATTGAAAAGAAGACATTTTGATGCTATTCAAGACACCAAGGGTAACATGATGACAGCTCTGATGGCCATTTCAACAAAACAGTTCCAAAATTGCTTTGAAGGGTGGAGTAGGAGCAAACGTCGGTGTATAGCTTCCCAAGGGGAGGACTTTGAAGGTGACTGTAGTGATATTCAGCAATGAAGTATGTAGCACTTTTCAGGATGAGTTTGCAAACTTAACTGTTGACCTTGTATATGCTGATTTCTCAGGCAAGAATGCTCATAACCAGAGAAATGCACCCACAGCCTTTTCATTCCTTCTCTCCCTTGGACTAGAGTAAGTTTGGTCTTGGCTTCTCACCACACCTGCCTTTCCCTTCTTTATCTCCTGGACAAAATGAAGTCGGGCTGTGGTGTCTGATGGCACCCACCTCTGTGCCTCCTTCTCTCTGTCCCAGGATGGAGCAAGGTCCAGAACATTGACTCACTCACTGCCTTCTCCTTCCTCTCTCCCACGACTGCAGAGTTCCAAGCAAGGAACCGCAGCTCCCATATATGCATACACCCTTCCCTGCTCCTCAGTTTACCCCTCTTTGCCTACCTGCAGGTACTTTGATGAGATGAGTGTCTCTTAGCTGTGTTTGTCTGTTGTACAGGGAATTCTTTCATGAATTATAGTTGTTTCATTTATTGTAACTTCCAGAGGATGTTTCCAGGAGTGCTTCTCATGCCACCATTTTCAAACTCTTTCTACACTTTATATAATACATGTTTTTTAAAGAATCTTAAGAAAAATTAAACAATATTTTGCACTAAGTGAAATGGAAACATAATTTATCAAAATTTGTGAGATACAGCAAAAGTAGTACTTAGATGAAAATTTATAACATGAACACCTACATTAGGAAAGACTAAATATCTAAAATCAGTCATCTAATTTAATGTAGTCCCATTTATTTTTTTTCTTTTGTTTCTTTTGCCCAAGGAAACATATCCATAAAAATATTCCTAAGAGTGATGTCATGGAGTTTACTAATTCTAGAAGTTGTATGATATCAAGTTTTACATTTGATTTTTTTATTAATTGTTAAATTTATTGGGTGACATTAGTTGGTAAAAAAATTACATAGGTTTCAAGTATGAGTTCAGATGATAAATTCTTCATTATATCGTCTGTGTATTGCATATGTACTCACCACCCAGAGACAGTGCTCATTCTATCCCCATATATTTGATGCCGCCACCTGCCTCATCACCATCCTTATTGTCCCTCTCACCTCCCCCTTTACCCTCAGGTAACCACTAAACTATTGATTGTGTCTATGAGTTTTTGTTTCTTTGTTACTTCACTTTTATAGTCCACCTATAAGTGAAGTCATATATGTCTTGAATTTTTCAGTCTGACTTATCTCACTTAATATAATGGTTTCAAGGTCCATCCATGCTGTCAAAAATGGCTGTATTTCATCTTTTCTTATCTCTGAGTAGTAGTCCATTGCATAAATGTACCACAACTTCTTTATCTAGTCATCTATCAAAGGACACTTTGGTTGTTTCCATGACTTGGCCACCATGAACAGTGTTACAATGAACATTTGGGTACATATATCTTTGTGGACTAAGGTTTTCAAGATTTTTGGGTAGATACCCAGAAGAGATATTGCTGGGTTGAATGGTAATTCTATTCTTAATTTTTTGAGGAATCTCCATACTGTCTTCCATATTAGTTGTAACAATTTACATTCCCACCAGCAGTGTATGAGAGTTCCTTTTTCTCCACAGCCTCTCCAGCACTTGTTATTCCTTGTCTTGTGCATTATAGCCATTCTAACAGATGTGAGGTGGTATCTCATTGTGGTTTTACTTTGTATCTCCTAATCGCTAGCAAAGGTGAATATTTTTTTCATATGTCTATTGGTCATTTCTATGTCTTCATTGGAGAAGTGTCTGTTCAGGTCTTCTGCCAATTTTGCAATTGGATCATTTGTTTTTTGTTGTTGCTGTTGTTGATTTGTGAGTTGCAATATTTTCTTCCGTTCAGTTTATTGCCTCATTCCATTGTTGATGGTTTCCTTTGCTGTGCAGAAGCTTTTTAGTTTGATATAATCCCATTCATTTATTTTTGGTTTTACTTCCCTTGCCTATGAGGTCAAGTTCATAAAGTGCTCTCTGAACCCAGAGTCTATAAGTTTAGCATGAATGATTTCTTCTATGCAGTTTATTCTTTTGGATCTTATGTGGGGGACTTGGATCCATTTTGAGTTTATTTTGGTATATGATGACAATTCAGTCTAGATTCATTCTTTGCATGTGGTTTTCCAATTTTCCCAGGACCATTTACTGAAGAGGCTTTCTTTTATGCATTGTGTGTTTTTAGCTCCTTTGTCAAAAACTTTCTGTCCATATATCTGTGGGTTTATTACTGGGTTTTTGATTCTGTTCCATTGGTCTGTATGCCTATTTTTCTGCTAATACCAATCTGTGTTGATTATTGATGCTTTGTAGTATAGACTGAAGTCAGGGAATGTGAAGTCTCCAGACATATTCTTTTTCATAGGATTGCTTTGGCAATTTGGGGTCTTTTGTGGTTCCATGTGAATCTGATGATTTTTTTAATATCTGTTTCTCAAAAGATTGTGAGATTTTGATGGGAATTGCATTAAATTGGTATATTGCTTTGGGTAATATGGCCATTTTAACTATGTTGATTCTTCCAATCCATTAGCATGGAATATCTTTCCATTTTTTTGTGTCTTCTTTAATTTCTTTTTTTGTTACTTTCAGTTGGTTTTTTTTTTATTGTTAAATTTAATAGGGTGGGGAGAAAAAAAATATGGCGGCATGAGAGGAGAATGCAGATAACTGCCTGGGAAGGGACTTGTGAACAATGTGGAATCCACGGGGAAACCCTGAGAAACAACCTCAACTAAGAGAACCACACAATGCAGAACAACACCCAAAGGTTAGAGAAAAAAGGGGAGAGCGGGAGAGGAAAAGGGAAGCAGTGGTTCGGGGACAGAGACACGGAGCACGGCCCAGGGTCGGCAAAAACAAAGGGGGATTGGGGGACTATGGTCAAAGTGGAGCTGGATCGAGGGCAGGCTGGAAGCCAAGACCTAGGGAGCGTGGAAGCCCCACAAGACTGTGGACAATTTAACACCTGATCTCAAGGGACAGCACACAGTGCCCTAATCAGATCACGGAGCCTAAAGTAGAACAGGGACTGTGGAGCAGGGCAACTGCACTTCCCAGGGGGAGGGGTGAGAGCAGGGATTCAACCCAAAACAGCTCAGCACCCCTGATTTATGAAGGAGATTGACTGTGAGGGAGCGCCTTCTGAAGACAGGGCTCTTGGAGTGAGGGCTGGAGCTTGAATGGACATAGCTGCATTAGACATGCTTAGAGTGAATCCAGCAGTCTCAACAGAGCTGCGGGCCTAGAGGGGCTGCTGGCTGAGCTATGGCCTGTGAGCCCAGGGCTTTTGGCACCCTGCCCACCCGGCCACCTTGGCGCTGCTGCTCGCACAGGCAATTGGGCTGCCAACCAGGACGCTATGGTGCCAACACCCACACACGTGACTGTGCGACCGATCGGGCCTCTGCCAAGCCCCAGCCCATCCAAACTCTTCCCTGCAGACACAGCTTGCAGATACGATTGAAGGAGAGGCAGCCAGGCAGAAGAGAGAAAGACCAGAGCTCCTGAGCCCTGCCCGCACTGAACCACCATCCCCCCTGCTGAAAGAAGAATCTGCTATTGTGTCTCACGCCCGCCCCAGCTCCTACCCACATGCCCCAACCCTCGGCCACACCTTCACTACCCTGCTATCTAACAGCTAAGACAGCAACATGAAGTGCCTCAGGACACAGAAGCTGTCTGCTTCCCCCAGCCCTCTCCCAAAATCGCCTTCTCCCACAACTGAGCCCAAAAGAAAAAATAAAGAGAATCTCATTTGATAGGCAAACCCCCAGAGGGAAAACATACTCACGTGAAAAGCAAAAAGAACCATATCAAACACTATGCACACCTCAGAATTCAAAGCCCCTCCAAAAGATCAGGGACATTCTTTAGTAAAGGAGCTTGCACACTTGGAATCAAATCTAAATGAAACAGAATTCAGGGCTGCAATACTCAAGCCACTCAGAGAGCTCACTCAATGCTGGCAAAGTACCCAGACACAGTTAACACATTGCGTACGGATCACGAGAAGCTTCATTTATTTCTGAGCCATGTGTTAAGGACGGGTAATGAGAATTCTCATTTTTATACTTGACCTTTTATTTTTTGCAAGATTTATTTAATTAATGAGGTTTGGTTGATATATAATGAGCAAATATTATCAATGGATAAATTTACGTGAGTAAGTACAAAAACTTTCGTTGAAAACTTATAAATAATATGGAAGCAATAGCATTTTAAAGAGAAGAGTTCATTTCAACGTGGTCTCATTTAAATACCTGCTGGAACAGAGGGGTATGAGGGTTTTAAACCCCGCCGTATGCAACGTGTTAAATGACCTCAATAAGAAATTTTCTGAGCAAAATGAGTACTTTACCAATAAAATTGAGAAGCTAGAGCAGAACCAAAAGGAACTCCTTGAAATGAAAGGCATCATGGGAGAGCTGAATAAAGAACTGACCAGCATAGGAAACAGGGCTGACCAGCTAGAGCAGAGATTTCCAACCCCATGCCTGTGGGCGCCATGGCGCCCACGGCCCGATTTGTGTCTGCCTGCCATTATTTGACTGCATCAGAAGTTTTTCATAAACACTAAGTAAAACTATAATTTATTTTTATACATTTGTTAGAATTTTAAAATATTGTTTGAGTATCTACACAGGTTTATTATATTCATTGGTATGTTTGCGATATCGTATGTATACGTTTATTCCTAGCTTTCGCCTTTGTACATGTCGCGTTTTGTTTAGCCGCTGCACTCTTTAAACTCTCCTCCACCCAACCTGGAGACGCGAAGTTGCCATTTTGATTGCGGTTGCTGGACTGATCAGGTCGTGACGGTTAGCTAGGATCACAGTGTTTTGATATATTCGATTTTAAATGAACTAAAAGCGAGGTAGGTAATCTATTTTTATGGTGGCAATTTGATATGATATTGTAGTTCTATAACTATTTTTATTTTTATTTTTTTAGTCCTAAAATGAGTGGACCAAATAAGAGAAAATGTACCTATAATTTTAACACAGACTGGGGGGAATCATATTGTTTCATTAATTTAAAAGGTAAATGTGTTTGCCTGTTGTGTGGCAGTAGTATTGCCGTGCCGAGAAAACATAATGTTGAATGTCACTTTCAGACAAGTCATACCACTTTTGATATGAATTATCCACTTAAATCTGAAGAAAGAAAAAAATAAATCAACTAAAATGAAGTTTAACTACTCAACAGACTGTTTTCACTAGACATGTGAAAAAATCTAAAAAGGCAACCATTGCTTCTTTCAAAATTTCTCACATGCTCGCAAAGAAGAAAAAACCTTTCCAGGATGGTGAATTGTTCAAAGAAGCATTTCTGACTGCTGCCGATTGTTTGTTTGAGGAATATTCTAACAAGCGTGAGATTATGTCGGCGATGCAAGACCTACAGTTGTCAAATAACACAGTCACAAGAAGAGTACACGCAATTTCAAAAGACTTGCAAACTCAGTTAAAGACTGACTTGGAAATATGTGAATGCTTCTCTCTGCAATTTGATGAGTCAACAGATATATCAGACACCGCACAGTTGGCAGTTATGGTGAGAATGGTATTTAGTCACTTCACAGTAAAAGAGGAGCTGCTGCAAATATTACCAATGAAAGGACAGACGAGAGGTGAGGATATTGATAAAACTTTCAGAATATACGCCAGGTCGATAAACATGCCTTTGCATAAGTTGTCTGCGATAACTACCGATGGGGCACCAGCAATGGTTGGTAAAAACAAAGGATTTATTGCCCTTTGCAGGAAAGATGAATAATTTTCAAACTTTATGGCCTACCACTGTATTATCCATCAGGAAGCTTTGTGTTATAAAATACTGCCCTTTGAACATGTTATGAAAATAGTCACAAAGAGAATCAACTCTATTTGAGCAGCTCCATTGCAACACCAACTTTTCAAGGCCCTGTTAGAAGATACTGAAGATAAAGAACACGATCTCATCCTGCATACTGAAGTATGTTGGCTCAGTCAAGGTAAAGTTCTTACAAGATTTGTGAACTTAATTGAAGAAATAAAAACATTTATACATGATAAAAATGAAAATTATGATGAACTAACAGACTCTTGCTGGCTGGTGGATTTGGGTTTTCTTGCTGACACCATGGAAAAATTAGATTCTTTCAGTTTGGAGTTGCAGGGAAAAGACAAAAATATAGCTGAAATGATAAGCTCTGTAAACGCATTGAAAACGAAATTTACTTTGTT
>PVKE010046945.1:0-12088 GCA_004027555.1 Craseonycteris thonglongyai | reverse complement strand
TTGGGTAAGAATAATTTCCCTGAGCCTGGCATTAGCCATGACTTATGTTAGAATCAAAACACATAATTCAGTGTGAAACACACAGAGAGGCCTTAGCTGATACACACATCCAGAGCTACTTTAAAGAAGGCCCTGATCTCATACTCCTATCCTTAAATGTCATTTACTGAAACTTCTGAGTTAGGTTGGTTAAATCCTTAATAGAGGCCCAGCAGGAACATGGCAAACACAGTGTAGTGCAGACAACTCAGAAGAAGCTGGCCAGCAGACAGCAGCACAACTCAAAGTACACCCTGGCCAGCAGACCACAAGCCAAAGCAAGAGAATAAAGACCCCCAGATTATGATGGTTATTGCCTCAACATCCTACTCACAGTGCCAATTGTACTGTAGTTACCCTGCCAGGAGTGGGATCCATCCCCCCACCCAAAATATTTTTGAGATATCAAGACCAATGATGTCATACACATGCTGAAAGGCTATGAAAAGGTTTATTACTGACATAATAAGGTTTTGTGGGGAGAGCGGGGCTAGCTCCCAAGCCTGCCTGAAATGACTTGAGTGAAGGGAAATGCGAGTGGCTTTTATATTTACGGTGGTTAGTTGGTAGGACCAACGTGAAGTTTACTATGCTGACTGTGACTTGGATGGTTTGAGCTTCCCTGCCAACACCATGAAGAGTGCCGAGGCCATTTTTATTAGCTTGCCCTGATATGGGACAAAAACGGGAAAGAAAGAAGGATGGATAAAAGCTATCATTGGTTATATATCAAAAATGGAATCAAAGTGTCCTTTGATAGATGACTGGATAAAGAAGTTGTGGTACATTTATACAGTGGAATACTACTCAGCAATAAGAAAAGATGAAATACAGCAGTTTGTGACAACATGGATGGACCTTGAAAACATCTTATTAAGTAAAATAAGTCAGACTGAAAGAATCAAGAAACATATGACCTCACTCATAAGTGGAATATAAAACTGAAAGGAACAAAGAAACAAAAACTCATGGACACAGTCAATAGTTTAGTTGTTACCTGAGGGTAAGGGGGGAGGTGGGTGGGAGAGCTGGAGGAGGGGAATAGGGAGGGGGCATCAAATATATGGTGATGGAAGGAGAGCTGGAGGAGGGGAATAGGGAGGGGGCATCAAATATATGGTGATGTAAAGTGAGCTGATTCTGGGTGGGGAGCACATAATGCAATGTATAGACAATGTCATGTAGAATTGGACACCTGGAAACAATGTGTAATTGTTATCAATCAATGTCACCCCAATAAATTTAACAGTAAAAAAATGCAATCAGATTCTTTGTTATAATTTTCATGCCTAAAAATAAATTACAAACTATCTAATTGTTACCAACCAATGTCACCCCATTAAATTTAACAATAAAAAATAATCATAATAAATAAATAAATAATAAAAATAAATCTTAAAGAAAAGAGAAGAATGGTCTGTCCTCCTGCCCAATGAGTGCCTAAAGGAGGAAAAATAAATCACTACTTCAGAATTTAAATATTTAAATAAATAAATAAATAAATAATTACAATAGAAAGCAAAGTAGAAACTTGCCAGATAAGCAAAAAGGCTAGAATGAAAAGGAAAGTATATTCAGCCTTTAAAAAAAACTACTAGTGTTTCAAAGTAGTAATATTAGTAATCTCAAATTTCTTTTTCTTAAATTCATCAGCCTTCTTTTTGCCATTATATGGAAAATTAAGGTGTAGTAATGATATGTATTTCCTTTCCACTATGTAATTCTATTTTTAGGAGTCCTATATAGAGTTATGTTTTATTTTGAAAATGTATGGTTTGATTTCTAAAATTTCTTGCTTATCTTAAAATAAAGCCAAATGTTGCCTCCCAGAAGCTAAGATCTCTGGTCTGCGTCAGTTGTACTGTATTAGGCAAACCTTTTATTCTATGCCTCATATTCTTCATCTGTAAAGGCAAGAGGTTTTAGAGTGTCTTCTATCTAGCTACTGAATGAGGTGCTGAGGGTTTTTCGCTGACTGACTAAGCCATCATCCCTGCTCTCAAAGAGCTCGGAGTCTGGTGGGGAATGTATGTGCCTGCGATTGCAGTATGGTATGGTAATTGCCATGTGACGGGTGTGCACATGGTGCTTGGAATAATAATCATATAGATGATATTTTTACTATTTTCCTCACTAGGAGGGAAATAAATTGAGAATAACCATACGGAAGTACTTTGCGATGAATAAAGCACAACAAAAGTGCAAGTAAATACCCTGACTCCTTTCGTCTAATTTATTCATTTTGAGCTTAAGTATTTAGAACTTTTGGTCCTCTTAAAATATATTTTTGGAATTTGAATTACTTTGGGACAGTGTTTGATATATTTCTAATTAAGATTCAATTTTAGTTGCTAATGGTCTTGTTCTCCAGATTACAGAACTGTGTGTTCCTCTTACCATAATGGCTGATTGCTGCTGGAACAAATGACACAACTGTGAAGATTGCTAATACTATAAAATTATGGTTTCTAAGGACCTCAGCTGGGCCCTTGGCATACTGTTTAGCAATCCTTGTATGTATCCTTAATTATTCCCCTCTCCTGTTGGCAGTGGCTGCCATTGCAAACCTTCCCCGCCTTTCTCATGACCACTGCTCCTAGCATTCTCCTTGACATTATTGATAACATAATCCCTGCCAATTTATCAGTCTTTTTTTCCTTTTTATTATTATTATTAAATTTATTGGGGGTGACACTGCTCCTATTATTCTCTGAGACAAAGTTAGCTCCATGCCTATCCAACTACTGAGTGGGTCATGTGCTTTAGGTATCTGTACCTTTGCACGTGCTCATCCTGTGCCTGGAATCCAGCCCCTGACATCAAACTCAAGTAACTGCTACTTTGTTCAAGGCTTACTCATATCTGCATTCTGTGAGACCTTCTTTGATAGCCCAAGCATAGCTGGCCACTCCTTCCTTTGCACCACCACTAGACATAGTATATTCTGCTGCTATAGAATGTATTATACTATATGGCACTTATTTATTTTTATAACTATCTCCTCTAATAAACTGTGAAGTCCTAGAGCACAGGGCTATCTCACTTATCTTTGAATACCTAGCTCCTACTATAGTGCTTGGCATAAACATGAATATTTATTGAGGGAGAAAAGGGAAGGAAGGAAACAACATAATTATTAGAAGTATACAGCTTCTTTGAGAATACAAAACCACTTTTGTGACTTTCAAACTTTTAATTTTCAATGGTATATCACTGTTTTCTTATTCTCTCAACCTTTAGGAAAATTTCTTTCCATTTAATAGATGCTGAAAAAATGTTTAGAGAACTTCAACAAAGACAGCTGTCTGACAGCTGTACACCATCTGTGCTTTCAGGCCTGGGTGGAAACATCTGGCTACTTGAGAATAGAAGCTCTGTACTAAAGGAGTTTCCCAGCTAGTGGTGATTACTATTCTACAAATATGCCTTGCATTGTCCCGTTTTGACGTGCTAATGTATACAACTTGTCCCTCTAAATTATGAAGTTTATTTTTGTTTGTGCACCTCAATGAAGGTAAAAATAAAGGAAATATTAGCACATTGCTACATTTTGCCCATAAAATTGCTTTTGTATTAAAATAAATCACAGTGACTAATTCACAGGAGTGTATACACTTGTACTTACACATTTCTGCTATTAGGCAACAACCTATGCTGTATAAAATTTTCTCTTTAAATCAAGTAATCAAAGTAAGTTCTAAACACCCTTTTATTTATTTCCCTGACTTGGAACTACATTATTGTCTAGTTCCATAAAAAAGATTTGAAATAAATTAGATTCCTGGTGTTACCAGTAGTGCTGTCTAGCTATACTTAACCCTCCTTGGTCAGTTTTCTTTAACTTATATAGACAAATTCTGATAAATATCTCACTATGAGCAGTGTTGTATGCACATGCACATGGTCTATTTCAAGTGCCCTGCCTTTAATAAAACTGTGAGAAGCTCTCAGTAATGATAGTGTTTGAATTTTCAAAATTGTATTCAAATACCATTTGTCTCAGATTTCATACCTGTGATCCAGGTTCATCCAATATCATTTATGTCATATTCTGCAATCAAGGAATAAAATACTTAAGGGCTAACTAGCCCTGGCAATTTGAAAGGCACCTGAATTTGGTAATTACTCTCATTAGCTCAAATTTAATATTAACACAGAATTGACAGCAGTTCTAATTTTAGTGCCAGTATGTGTGTGTGTAAAAATAGGAGTAAATATACAGATAAAAGCCTGATACGCTAGCAAATGGTTAATGAAATGAGGTAGCACGACAGTGGTGTCTAGCCCATTTGCAACACATTTTCCTTCAGAGTACTCATTATATTGTTTTTATTACTTTTATAGGGCTCTTAAGTCCATGACTCTTGCTCCCATTAGAGTGAAATCTTCTTAATAGAACCATTTTTAATTCAATTTTAAATCTCCCTAGCACCTAATATCATGTTTTGCATATATCAAGCTAATAACAGATGATTGTTGAATATACTTGTTGAGTATGCCACAACTCTGTTATTGAGAATTGGGGCCTTAACTGTTTACCTTCCAATGTTTGTAGATGTTCCCAGAGGTAGGGTGGTTTTAATGTAATTTTTTTTTTTTAGTGTTTCCAAAGGAAGCATAATGTCTAGAATGATCTAGAATCCCTAAAAACAATGGCTGAAGGGCCAGGGTCCTAGAGCACAGCACTGAGGGGAAATATAATACTTGCCTTTAATAGTTGAAAGGGCAGAATTAGAGCCAATGAGAAAGATTTCTGAAAAGCCAATATTGGATTAGATTAAGAAAAAAGTTTCTAGTATCTGAGATGCCTCACAACTGAGTGGGATGCCTTAAATACTGAAGGTGTGTAAGCAGTGGAGAAAGACTGTATGGAATACATTATATGGGAGATTAGACTAAATGAGTTCTAAACTCCTTCTGTGACTCTATTAAAGATGGAAAAGATGTGAAATGGTAGTCATGTTTCCTGTTATATCATATTTTTCATTAATCCACCAATAAAATAGCTTTTTTTACCTTTGTAAATTGTTACACCATCTTATTCAGTGACAGCCAATATACCCTTTAGCTCTTTCTGTTTGCTCTGTCTACAGTATTCTTCCTGTAGATAGAGCTGCAAATAACAGTGCCATTTTTATCACTCATATCTCAGCTCAAATGCCATCACTTCAGAAAAGCCTTCCCTGACCATTCTTTTTAAAATAGTCCCACCCCCACTCCCCCATCTTCATCCCTTATTACTCTCTCTCACCACCTTATTTCCTTTAGAGAAATTATTATACACTGTAATTTTCTCATTTAATTTTTTCTGTATTTCTCCACTCAAATATAAACCCTATGAAGGCATGCATGAACCTTGTCTGTCTTATTCATAGTTAAATTCCTAGTTCCAAGTACAGTGCCTTGTATAAAGTAGGAACTTGGTAAATATTTGTTATATAGATAGATGAAGATCCTTTCGCACATGTTGGGTTTTCTGTTATGTTAAAGCTGTTCTGAGGCTGGAAGGTCCTTGCTCAGAGACATTTTGTATTTCTCTACCACTCCAAATCAGGTATTTGGATATCCAGGGTTGATAATTTTTCGATTTTTATTATGTATCAAAATGTGGTCCATTTTCTGACACTCCTTTCAATGATAAGTTTTCTAAAATATAGAAACAGGAACTGGAGCATTAATGGGAAAGAATTATTGCAATTAAAATTTTAATTACTATATTTAAGAATAAATGATGGCCATAACAGATGGTTGTTTGCAAAGATATATGTGAGTGCTTGGTTACTTGGGCTTCATCCACTGATTTGCTATATAACTGATTGAATCAGAAATAGAAACACCTGAGGCATAGTAGGACCTGCTTCTAAAAGCACTATGAAAGTGATCTTTAATATAATAGTATTTCCCCCCAGGGTTTAGTGAAGCTACCCACCTTCTTACTTCCTTACTTCAAGGCTCACTAGTCATATTTCTTTTTGTTCCTCCTAACTTTAATAATTTTAAAGATAATTTCATCAGTTATATATGAGTACTACTGACTTCAAATAGCATTTCTCTTTTCATAAATTCTCTAAAAGCACATCTTTATCAAAACATTTTAGATTTAAATGATGTTCTGCTACAGTTTGCCATAACTTATTATGCAGTAATGTCTAATGTATTTTGGGTAGGCTTTTTGATTAGTTTGTTATTGACATTAACAGTCAAGTATTTCCATTAGTTGTGCCTGGTCTTCCTGCGTCTTTTAGCCATAAATTCTATCTTTTCATTTTGCTTTTTCCCAATACGTTTTTTTCTGTTTATCTGAATTTTTTTTCTTTTGTGACATGCCATTGTCATTGACAAAATGTTTTCATCAATAAATGACATCTTGAATTTACTGCTAATTTTAACTGAATTATTTGAAGCCAGAATGGCTCCTTTTTTTCTTCCAAAGACAGATTTTCATGTCCACACCTGCTAATCTGAGCTTTGGATTTTTTTTAAAGATCTATTTTATTGTTTTTGACAGAAAGAGGACAGAGATAGATAGAGACAGAGAGAAGGGAGAGGGCCCACAGCAGTCTCCATGGTTGTATGTCATTAGTCTTCAACATGGTTTTGTTCCACACAGATGGGCACAGGGCCACGCAGGGTGGGAACCAGGTCAGAGGCCTCCCGCATGGGAGGCACACCCCCATGAGCCAGGTGCCAAATCGGGGGCCTCCCACATGGGAAGCTTACCCCATTGAGAACCAATCTGGGGCCACACTCCAGTTCAGCATATGGGTCCACACAGGCCGGGGCGGGTGCTGAGACCGGGACTTGATTCTCAGACCCTGGGGTTTCAAAGCAAGCACTTAACCCACTGAGCCATGCCGGCTTCCTCCAGAGTTTTTATCCTTTGAAAGCCACAAAGCAGTATTCACCAAAAATTATTTGTTTGTTTTTTAATGTCAGAGTACTGGCTGCTGGTAAGATAATGATTTATTAGGCAAGTTAGCCACATGTTGTAATGTTATCATTATGGCTGTTAAAGCTCCAAATATGAGAAATCCTGGAAGCTAAAAAAAAATGTGCATAAACCTCAAAATATCAAACTTTCAGAAACATTATTTTCATGGATGCTATGTAAGATTGCCTCTGAAAATCAAAAGAAATTAAAGGAAGGAAGGGAAAGAGGGAGCGAAGGAGGGAGGGAGGGAATTCAAGGCAAGGTAATACTTGTGTAAAATTATGAACGACTTTTAATCACTCAAAAAAATAAGAAGTATGTTAACTTAAAGTGTATCTTTTAAGTATCCCGTGAACATTTGCTTGAAACAGTAGGACACTGTTTGTTATGAAATAAGCTGAGTGGGTGTTTGATGAAATCGAGTGTTTCCCAGATGCCAGCCTATGCTGGGATATTCTGAAGCCTTGAATGTGTGTGCTTTTCTCATATTTGATTCTTCATAATCGTAGTGGAACATAAGATATGAGTGATTTGGCTTGAGAGGAATAGAGGATTTCACAGCCTAAGAAGTTGGGAGAACACCACATCCTCTACTCCCTCCTCTCTTGTATACTTATCATACAAGTTAACATATTAAAAGCAGTGAAAATACTTGTTGTTTATCCTTACTTTACCCATTGTTTCCAGACATACTTGATGAGAACTCCTTTTATTATGGGGGTCAACTATTAGTATCTTATGAAACACTTGTTTTTCTCAGAGTACAGTTTGGAAAGTTCTGCTTTAGAATACCCTCCAAAGTCTGCAAGCTGAATAAGCCATTCTCTTCATGTATCTTTTCTTTAGCAAATTTGATAGTGTCTGATGTGTCTCACTCACCAGCAAACTAGAAAAACAAAGTCTAGATCTCTGTCTAAAAGTGGGTGCACAGTTTAGTCAAACACAATCAGAATTACGTCTCAGTCCAATTCTCCATTTCTATTTCCACAGCCAATCCATGGTGCTACCACACAACCCTGTGCGACTGCCACAAAACCTGTCTTCTGGCTTTCATTTTGGATTCTTTTGTTTTAATTGTTGCATGGGATGATTACTTTTCATTGTGTTAAAGACTAGCTGAAATGCTTGGCACTGCTTAAAAGACCCATAAACCAGAGCTAAATGAAAGCTTATAGCAACAATAAAAAAATGGATTCGTAATAATTTTGTATAATTGTAACACACATTTTTTTATACCATGATCTTTTTCTGTTTTTCCAGGTACCTATGAATAAATCCTTACTTCTTTTCACACTATCACATGCTACAGGAAGTTGTCTGTGTGACAAGTAGCTCAATTGAAAGTCAGTGCCTGCAAGGGATGCCAAAATAGTTCAGCGTTTGAGCACTTGCCTCACAATTGTGAGGTCTGGGATTTGATTCCCTGGCCCATGCAAACCCATGCGCTGAACTGCAGCACAAGTGATAACCTCTGAGCCAGCTCAGCGGCCAAGGTTCTCACCTCCCATGCACCCCTGGTTTGGTTCCTGCCCCGTGTAGCTCTACACCCACCTGTGTAGAATGAAAGCATGTCACAACTGATGATGTACAACTATGGAGACTGCTCTAGGCCCTCCCCACTTCTCTCTGTCTCTCTGTCTCTCTGTCCTCCTCTCAAAAAACAATAAAATAAATCATTAAATAAATAAAGTCAATGCGTTCATTTCAAAGTGCCTGCCCTTGTGATTTATGAATAGTCATAGAGATACTCACCAGGAAAAGCAGATCTTTGAAAGCAAAGGGGTCATCCAAGGGAACTGTTGTTATCTGTGAAATTAATTCCCCTTTACCATACCCTGTTGAAATGTGCTTTGGTATGACCTAGTGCTGTGTGAATTCCCTATGGTATTCTCCAAATTAAGCTTTCAGGTGGACCTGGGAAGTTGGGAGTTGACCCCAGTATGATCTTGCCATTCCATTTTAAGCTGACCTTTTCATTTCAGAGCTTGACAATGGAGACACAATTTCGACATAATACAGATAGTGAATTCCTTTGGGGTTCTTCCTTGAAATCACTGTGTTCTTTGCCATAGTGTGTCAACAATGTAAGGAGGCTCTATCCTTTTTTTTTTTACTTACAAGTAGACTTTAGTCTTGAATCACAAACAATATCAACTATTGTGTATTCTGTTTTAAGGATATTCAAGATATTAAGCACCTGGATTTAGAAGAAAATGTCAAAAAATTTGAGATAAGAGGGACTTCAAAGATGTTTGAGTACAATCTGTTACTTCTATGGATGAAGAAATAGAACCTGGGGACTTTTTGTTTGTTTGCTTCATCATCTGACTTCAACAGAGTTGAGGATCTTTCACTAGTTTTTAAAGATTTATTTTTTATTGTTTGAGAGATGGTAAGAGAGAGAGAGAGAGAGGAGAGGGGAGGGCCCAGAGCAGTCTCCATAGTTGTACATCATTAGTTGTGCCATGGTTTCATTAAACACAGGTGAATGTGTGGAACCGAACTGGGGGCCTCCCACATGTGAGGCAAGAACCTTCTGCTAAGCCAGTGGTCGGCAAACTGTGGCTCACGAGCCGCAGTTTGCCGACCACTGTGCTAAGCCATCCCAGTGCTTACCAGTTGTGCTTCAGTTCAGCATATGGGGTTGTACAGGGTGGGGCTGGGATTGATCCCCAATCCTCACGATTGCAAGAGAAGTGGCCAACCACTGAGCTATACCAGCATGCCCAGACCTCTTACTTTTAATAACTATATATCTCCTCATGTTGAACTTCACAGTATACTTTATGGTAAAGAACAGGCTTTCCCTTTCAGTATGCAGATAGCCTCTTAGTGGAAATCTGTCTCATCTGGAAGATGCTGCCTTGCAATTTGGGTGATCAAACATTCCTTATATTAGGCATCAGTTACCCTTGAAAGAGCATACTACCTTTTGAATCAACTGATTAATGAGCATCACATCATATGTCTCTTTTGTTTGCTGTCAGAACTGCCTATCTCTCATGTCTGGCTCTTAAGTTATTATTTCTTTCAGACTGACTTCCACATTCCCACAATGCTCATGATCTTTTAGTTTTTGCCAATCCAGATTTCTTCATTTTCAAAATATAATTTTGTTTGTCTAATTTCTTGAGTATATAGAATGAAAAAAAATTAAATCAAATGTTGTAAATATTTAGAAACCACTTGTACCCATACTATTATTTTAATTTATTTTATTTTTTAATTATACCTGATATTCAATATTATACTAGTTTCAGGTGTACAGCATAGTGATATGACATTTATATAACTTCTGAAGTGATACCCCTGATAAGTCTAATACCCACTTGACCCATGCATAGTTATTACAATATTATTGGCTATATTACCTATACTGACTTTACATCCCTGTGACTATTTTGTATCTACCACTTACTACTGGTATTTCTTAATCCCTACACATTTTTCACCCAGCCCCCAATCCCCCTTCCATCTGGCAACCATCAGTTTGTTCTCTATTTGAGTTCAGTTTTGTTTCTTAGTTCATTTATTTTGTTTTTTTAGATTCCACATATAAGTGAAATCATATAGTATTTGCTTTATCTGTCTGACTTATTTCCCTTAGCATACCGGTAATACCCTCTAAGTTCATGCACAGTGTCATGAATGATAAGATTCCATTCTTGGGAAAGCCAGGATGGCTCAGTGAGTTAAGTGCTTGCTTTGCTGCCCCGGAGACCAAAGATCGAATCCCAGCCCCGGCCTGTGCAGACTCATATGCTGAACTGAGGTGTGCTTCCCATACAGGAAGCCCCGAGTTTGGTTCTCATCCCCCAGTTTGGCCCCTGGCTCAAGGGGGCATGCCTCCCATGCCGGATGCCCCCACCCACCTGTGTGGAAAAAAACATGTTAAAAACTGATGACCAACAACTATGGAGACTGCTCTGGGCCCTCCCACTTTTCTCTGTCTCTCTCCATCTCTGTCAAAAAAACAATAAAATAAATCTTAATTTCATTCTTTTTATGACCAAGTAATATTCCATTATATATAGCACATCTTCTTTATCCAATTGTCTATCTATGGACACTTAGGTTACTTCTGTATCTTGGCTATTGTAAATAACACTGCAATGAACACGGGTGCATATATCTTTTTGAATTAGTGTTTTGGATTTCTTCATATAAATACCCAGAAATGAAGATGGCTGGGTTATAGGTACTTCTATTTTTAACTTTATGAGGAACCTCCGTACTGTTTTCCGTAGTGACTTCACCAATTTCAAAACTCCCCCAAAGTGAACAAGAGTTCCCTTTTATCCACGTACTCACCAACATGTACTCGTTGATTTATTGGTGATGGCCATTAAGACAGGTATGAGGTAATATATTTTATTGTGGTTTTAATGTGTATTTCTCTAATTAGTGCAGTTCAGCATCTTTTCATATGTCTGTTAGCCATTTGTGTGTCCTCTTTGGTGAAATGTTTGTTCAGGGGCTCTGCCCATTTTCTAATTGGATTGCTTACAGTTTGAGATCTTTTATGTTTTGGATATGAACCCCTTACCAGATTTATCCTTAGTGAGCATCTTCTCTGATTCAGTAGGTTATCTTTTCATTTTGTTGATGATTTTCTTTGCTGTGCAAAAATTTTTTGGTTTGATATAGTTCCATTTGTTTATTTTGTTTGTTTGTTTGTTTTGTTTTGTTTTGTTTTATTCCCCTTGCCCAAAGAGACATAGCCAAAAAATATTACTTAGAGTAATGTCAGTAACAAAGAAACAAAAACTCATGGACACAGTCAATAGTTTATTGGTTACCTGAGGGTAAGGGGGGAGGTGGGTGGGAGAGATGGGTAGGGGGGAATAGGGAGGGGGAATCAAACACACAGTGATGTAAAGTGAGCTGATTCTGGGTGGTGAGCACATAATATGATGTATAGACAATGTAGTGTAGAATTGTACACCTGGAAACAATATAATTGATATCAGTCAATATCACCCCAATAAATTAACAAATAAATAAATAAATAAATAAATAAATAAGAGTAATGTCAAAGAGTTTACTGCTTATGTATTCTTCTAGGAGTCGTGTAGTTTCAAGTCTTACATTTGACTCCTTTTTTTTTTTTTCTTTTTA
>PVKE010046944.1:0-12088 GCA_004027555.1 Craseonycteris thonglongyai | reverse complement strand
AAAAAAAAAAAAAATTGGGCTAAGTAATTTATTCAGGTGAAGTTTGTTATATAATTTTCTGAAGTAGTAATATACAGTATTTGAAAAAGACTTTATTTCTCAATTTGTATGTTTCTCAATTTAATGACTAAATTGTCTTTTAGTACAAATTCAGACTGAATTTATAATTATTCATTATTCATTCACTCAGTGATTATGTAAGTGTAAATTAATTCATGTGCTTCATATAATATTGAACGCTATAATTACATTATGAACTAATACCATAACTACTAGTATATGTAACAACTCTATTGGACACAATGTATATTAATTTATTTGGATTTCTCAAATTCAAGATTTTAGTCCTGAAGTAAATGGACCCAAGCAAGAATTTATATATGTGTAAATATTTTAGGTGAATGAAAAACAAAACAGGTTTTCTATTCAAGTTGATTATTTGTAACTCATTGATGATTCCTTAAAAGAGCACTTACCCATTTCTGTGCAAAGATCTCTTGGCCTAACTTTAATTTTTAAGATAAACATCTATGGAAATAGGATACTTCTTTTTTGTTAAGGAAAATCATATATTATGGTAATTGAAGGACAAAAATGAATATTTAAAACAAAATTCAGAAAGTATATTCTTTAATTTATATGTGAATTTCATCTTTCCATATTAGGCCCAAATAATGGAATTCCACCAGTACTCATTGTAGGTGAGTTGAAATTAAAATGATGAAATATACCTCTGCACAATATGCTTTGATATAATATATCCATTCTTTTCCACTTGGGCACTGGAAAAAAACGAAAAAAACTGTGATATTATTTCCAAATTATAACCTAATACAAATCACTCTCTATAAATTGAGGTCAATAAAAATGTACATTTATATAAAGATATATATTTATGTTCTTATTTTTAGTGCCATCAAAACTGCCTGAAATAACAGGTGAGAAAATATGAGATTATCAATGTACACTTAAAAATTGTGTCATCTTAACAAGAATAGAAAATAAAATAGCAGAAGTCATAATTCATCAGATTAAGAAAACATGAACTTCAAGTTAGATTTTGGTATCATAAGGCTTTTGCTTTTTTTATTCTTATGGGTTCCTGAATCCTAAAATGAATCCATTATTTGAGAGATTCAGTATACAAAGGTACATATGTATACAAAATTATGTATGTACAAAATCAGTGAAATAAATAAAAATGACTCTAGAAACATCCATTTTATTTAAAAAGGCAGCACCATACTTCTCAGCATTTTAGTGTTATCACCTATCATTTTCATAAAAAAATTTGTTTTTATTGCATCCCAATGTTTATATGAAAACTTAACAATTTTAAAAGATAAGCAAAAAAAGTTTGTTCTTTAGAATGTCAATTTTTCTTAGTTGTTCCCCTCTGAATTCTTTTAGCATGTACGTTCACATAAAAGTTCCATGAAGACTGGTAGTTGTATCTTGTTTTGTTCACTGAAATAAAATTCCTATCTGATCCTTATGTGATGAGGTATTTCATTTTGACACTTGTCCATTTGACACACTGGAATCTACCTACTCAGTATATCACTCAGTGCTTCTACCAGAGATCTGAGAGATGACCTAAATCAGGTTTTCCAACACAGGCAGAGTTGAAATAATATTTAAACCATCCTTATGATCACTAAGGAAATGTAGCTTTCTTAGGGTTGTTGTGATGAAATATTATAAAATACTTCCTTCCAGCATGAAAAAACTCAGAACTTCCTATACTCCTTTTTTTTTTCCCCCCCATAGAGGCTACAACTTCCACAGAAGGTGCTGGAATGACTGGAGGTGGATTCAGAACAGGTGAGAAGTAGCAGCCAGTCTTCTTTTTACCATGAATTATGACGCTCACAAGACTGCCTAGACAGAGATGGAGTTTCTGAGAGCAGTTCATATGTGCTTTACTAATATTGCATTGGTGACCCACTAACGCTTTTATAGTTTGGAAATTTTGTCTTTAGGTGCTGCTAAAAAGTTCGGAATTAGAGCTGTAATTTCTGAAGATGGGGTGATTGTACTCGTTTTGAGTAATTTCTCCAGTAAAATAAAAATATCATAGACTTTTGAAGAGAAAATAGTGAGAAAACTTTCCAGTTTTGAGAAGTGAAGAAGATCTAACCAACATGGAGGAACGGTCTTCCTCTTCAGATGTTTGCTTTTCACAAGGAAGCACTGAAGAGCACAGTATATCCCAATATCTGAAGTTCTCAGCACACTCATCCCTTCACTCTGTTTCTATTCCACGGCAGGTACCACTGTAGCATCAGAAGGTGAAGTCACAGGGAGGAAAACAGGTGAGCGAGGGAGAAACCCAATCAGTGTCCCTGACAGGAAATGATGCCAGGGAAGTTGTCTATATTTGAGAGCATTGTAACTATGACTGCTTTGGTCATAAAATGGTTAAAGAGAAAATACACAGTGCTCATTGTCAAAGAAAAGGTGAAAGTTCGCCAGTTATATGTAATGAAAATATACTTGGGTTGTCTTAAAGGCATGCTTACAGAAAAGAAACATGACACTGTGGTGACCATGGAACCTTCTGTGTTTCAGGCACCACTGGGGAAGCCGCTGGCACGAATGTTACCCCTGGCAGTTCCAAAACAGGTGACTCAACAGAATGGCACATAGAGTCTTCCCATGTTCTCCCACATATCAGATGTGTCCTCTGGTATTATTTTTTCAGGAGCTTGTACTCTTTTTTGCATGATCCTTTAATCCTCTGCAATGACCTCTTTACTCTTATTCTCCCTCAGAGTCCACAACGTTCCCAGGAGAAAGAAAAACAACAGGAGTTGGAGTAGTCACAGGTGAGCACTGCTAAGTCACATGTGCATGCCAAAATCATTGTAATGAGGTTTCTGAAAACACATTCAGACTATTAATATATGTTATATCGAGCACATTCTGATTAAAATTAACACCAATCATTATCTTCTGTGTGCTCTGATCTTACAAGAACCTTCACTGGAAGTGAAGTCAAAGTAACAACTAATCAACATGTAACGTAAAGAGAAATTTCCTCTCTTCCTATCAAAGAAAATGACAGGTTATTTGAGAATTCAGTTCAGTGGATAAAGAAACAACAAATATTACCTGGGGTACATATGGATAACTTCTTGGCACTAAATGTCACAGAATTATACTTTGCTGCCACAGGGGCCCCTAGGTTTCCATTTAAGTGACACTGTGGACAAGCGATGAAACTATGGAACACTGCCCCTTTCTTGTTGCAGGTACTACTGCTACAGTCAGTGGAAAAACTCTGGAACCTGGAAGGTACAGCACAGGTACATGTGAGAATGCCTGCAAGCCCTGGACATTGGCACTTAGATGATGTGTTCTGTCATTAGCACAGTGCACATTTCCCACATTTTTAAATTTAAATTTTTTATTTTAATTTGTGTGCTATGCTGAATGTGGAATGTGGAGATATATTTCACATGTTTTTGATTTTCTTGGTTGGGTTCTATACCATCCAAAATATTTTTAGGCTGAATAATCAACAGTGGCATTTAGGAAACTTAACATGGCAATATGAATGATAAATATGAGAAGCAAATTGATTAATGAATTCACTTTTTAATTGTTTTAATTCATTTTCTTCTTTTGGGAATAGCTTCTTTCTCCACCATCTATTTCCCACTTTTAATCTTTTCTCCTTTCCTTCTTTTACTATCAGAGGCCACAACTTCTACGGGAGGAAGTGGGACCACCAGACCTGACCTTCCAGGAGGTGAGACTTTGGAGTCTGGGCTTTGGGGTGTTTATCCAATCCCCATTTGTGTGGCTGAGTGTACCTGTGAGTGGGATGGTGGCCTGGGGAGATAGCTCTGCGTTTTCTCTAGGACCCCAAGATGTCAGCCATGAATCATGGTCAGCCTAGGAATGCCATAATGTCATATGTCCCCATCTAGATTTCCAGAGGCCCTGGCTTTCAGAGGTAGTGTTTGATGGGAGAGAGGAGACCCCCTGGTGGGCCAGCCCCTGTCTACCTAAGCCGCAGTCCTTGAATGCGGTTTGCCACTTTTCTATAGGCATTACTAACATCTGCACACTGACTTATTTATCATGTTTTCTGTTGACTGCTAGTCTCAAGCAGCAAATAATGAACATGATAAATCACCTTAGGGGAAGAATCTTTAAATATTTTCTCACTGGCACCTCCAAAGGTCTAAATAAACATTGCCCAGCGAGGTGTTGTACATGTATTAGTGGGATGATGACACATGTACTTATGCAGAAGCTTCTCTACTTGCGTTCCTAGGTACCACCACCATGCTTTCACCTGGAGCCAGCAGCAGTTCTCAGAATCCTCAGACAGGTAGGACACACTCAGTTCACTAAAACACAAGAGGGTATTAGAGTCCCACAGTGACACTGGACACGTGAGAACATCAAAATACCTCTGGTAATTGATGAGGTACAATTAGAACAATGAATCCATCAACTGTCTCTTTCCTCCCTTAGGCACCTCAGGCACACCAGGAAGTCCCGAGTCTGGAAGGGAAACAGGTGAGGGGGACATGAGATTTCCTTCCACTGTCAGTGGGGTCTATGGAAATGAGACCTCTAATGACAACAGTGACCCCAGGAGGGTCAGGACAGGAAAATTTGTAAAAAAAACTATGGAGAATTTATTCCCCTCAGTAAATGGAGATTCTAGTAAAGACTTTCATCAGTCAAGGACATATCTACTTCTTTTGAAGAGGGAGCTGAAGTTGTGTTGATGCATATATCTCTCTCATTCCTAGGTGCCACACAGGACTTCCCTAGGACAACCATTACATCTGGGAGTTCACACACAGGTAAGGACATGAGAAGACTTTATACTTAATCTCTTAATGTAGTTAGCAGCCCTGCTATGATAAAGCACCAAAATAATTCTTTCCATAACATTCTACATAGTCAGGCCTCACTACTCCCACTGTCCTTCTTTCAGAGGCCACAGCTATGCCAGAAGGCACTGGCACTCCTGGCACAGGATCCAGGCCAGGTGAGAGTGATGACCTCAGGTTTGGAGTTTCATATTAATGTTGACTCTTCCTAGGCTCGCCTGGTGGGAAGTGGGCTTTTTTTGTTGATAGCATTTGTTTCTGGTTTTTGTTATATGAACACTTGTGAAAGCTCTCACAACTGACTTCTAGCCTCAGATCCATAATTCCCTAAGAAAGCTGGTGATGAAAGGGGTATGACACACTTCTCCTGTGATGTCATGCACTTCACTGAGACGTCAGGGAGTGTTGTGGAATGATCTACACCTGAGAGAGAACGGAACAGTGTGAACTCTACACAAGGACTAACCTATAGAAAGGGTTGCCTGTTGAAAAGAACCGTCCCTTTGAAAAATAAACCGTCATGATAGCCAATGATTCTCTTAGCACATTCCTGTGTTTTTCTGGTCTTTTTTTTTTTTTTACCACCATAGACACCACTAGAGTACAAGGAAGCCAAGGAACTGGGAGTGTGACAGGTGAGCCTGAGAGAAAGCCACCTCTTTCTCCATCTTATAATGAAAGGATATCTGGGCAGGGTGTGTAATGCTGGGAACATTGCAATTTTTATTGCTTTGTCAATCATCTGGGTCACTAAATGTCATAGATTCTCACTTCATCAGGAGAAATGGAAGGGCCCTTTGATGTAACACAGATATACCCAGAGTGTTTCTAGGGGCAGGTCTTCAGGAGACAAACACGAGTCACCATGAAGACCTCAGGTCCTTTGTGTTTCAGGCACCACTGGGGTCGCCCCTGACACCACTATTGCCACTGGCAGTTCCAACACAGGTGAGTCGTCAGGGTGATATATGATCTTTTCCATGTCCGCCCACGAAGTTGTGGTCTGCTCTGCTATTGCTCATTACAGGAGTATCATTCTTCCTTTTCCATGATCCTTCAATACCCTCCAATTACCTCCTTCTCTCCACCTTCTCTTTCAGAGGCCACATCTTCCAGAGGGGAAAGCCGAACAACCGGAGTTGGAGTAGATACAGGTGAGTGCTGCTCAGTCCATCCCTGCACTCCCTCATACCTTCTTCCAGTGGTATTCTGACAGGATCGCCACCTTATTTAATATGTTCTTTTGAACAAGTTCAGGTTTAAACAGAAACCTGTCCTTACTGAGCCTCTTCATTACTTCAGCTTATAAGAGGCTGAATGAGACCATCATGAGGTCAAACTAATGACTGAGAATGAGTCAGGTAGAGAAAAATGTCCCACTTGCCATCCAAAGAAAGAGACAGGATACATGAACACTCAGTGAAGTGTTTGTGAAAAAAATGTTACGTGGGGCACCTATTGATGTCTTCTCGGCAATGAATGTCCTAGGGTTATACTTTGCTGCCAGTGGACCCCTAGATTCTCTTTTAAGTAACACTGTGGAAAAGTATTGGAACTAGAGACTACTTCCCCTTTCTCATGGCAGGTGCTACATCCACAGTGAATGGGGAAACTCTAGAACCTGGGAAGTACAGCACAGGTACATCTGAGGATGAATGCCAACCCTGGATATCGGGACCTAAGATGATCTGATAGTATTAGCACATGTGCATTTCCCACATTTAATTTCTTTCTCCTTTTCTTCTTTTATTATCAGAGGCCACAGCTTCCATGGGAGGAAGTGGGACCACGGGAGCTGGATTTTTAGGAGGTGGGCTTTTTGAGTCTGAAGCTTTGGAGTGTTTTTCAATTCCTCTCTGGGTGGATAGAGTGAACATATGAGTGGGAAGGTGGTCTGAGGCTATGGTCCTCCATTTCCTCTGGAATCCCAACATGTCAGTCAGTAACCTGGCCGGCCTAGTAATTCCATGACCTCACATGTCCCTCTGTGGATATCCAGAGGCCCTGGCTTTCAGAGTTAGTTGTTTGATGGGAGGAGCCCTCTCAGTGGGCTAGCCGCTGCCTACCAAGGTCCCAATTCTAACATGTGTTTTGCTAATATGTTTTCCTATAGCTCTTACTAATATCTGTAACACTGACTTTTTAATCATGTTCATTGTTGACTTCTGGTCTCATGTAGTCAAAAATAAACGTGATAATCCACATTAGGAGAGGAAGCTTTGACTAGTTTGCTCACTGGTACTTTACACAGGCCTGAGAAAGGTCACTCAGTGTTGAATGAATACTAGTGAGATGATGAAGGGTGTACTTTAAGGAAGCATCTCTCTACTCCCGTTCCTAGGTACCACCACTGTGCTGTCACCTGCAGCCAGCGGCAGTTCACGGAATCCTCAGCCAGGTAGGACCCACTCTGATCAGTAACGCCCTAGAGAGTGTTGGTGTCCAGTGGTGACACTTTATACCTGGGAACATTCAAATACCTTTGGTATTTCATGAGCAACTATGAAAATGACAAATCCATCAGCTGTCTTTTTTCTGCCTCAGGCACCTCAGGCACACCAGGGAGCCCCGGGTCTGGAAGTGACACAGGTGAGAGGGACACAGGGTTTCCTTCCTCTCTCAGGGGGATCTATTGGAACAGGAATTCCAGTGAGAACAGTGACCATGGGGGTGGGGGGTGTCAGTTAAGAAGTTATGTAAAAACCATAGGGAGTTCGCTACTTTCATTAATGGAGATTCCTGGGAAAGGTCTTTTGGTCACTCAAAGACATACTACTTCCCTTTGAAGAGAGAGATGAAGCTGTGTTGATGTCCCCTCCCCCTCCCCCTCTAATTTCTAGGAACTACACAGGAATTCTCCACAACAACTTTGCTATCTGGAGGTTCACACACAGGTAGGGATAAGAGAAGAAATCTATGTATTTAAACTCTTACTACAATTAGCAGCCCCGCTCTGATAAAGTGCCAACAAAAATTCTTTCTGTAATATTCCACATGCTCAAACCTCACCACGCCCCCGGTTCTTCTTTCAGAGGCCACAACTGTCCTAGAAGGCAGTGACACTCCCGGCACTGAACTCAGACCAGGTGAGAATGAGGACCTCACTGGGGTTTCACATTAATGAGGACTCTTTCTAGGCTCACCTGTTGGGAGATAAGCTTTCTTGTCTTGTGGTTGCATTTGCTTCTGGTTTCCCTTAGATGAACACAGTGTGGAAAAGCTCTCACAACTGGATTCTAGCCTCAGAGCTATAACTCTAATGAAGCTGGTGATAAAATCAAGATGAGATATTTCTCCTGTCATGGCATGCACGTCACTGAGATGTCAGGGGAAACTGAGAAATGCTAAACATCTGAGAGAGAAAGAACAATATAAACTCTACAAGAGGACTATCTTATAGAAAAGATTCCCGGCTCAAGAGAATTATCATGATAGCCAATGTTTTTCTTAGCACATTCATTTGTTTCTTTTATGGTCTTTTCCCCACAATATGCACCACTAGAGAACCAGGGAGCCAAGCAATTGGGAGTGCGACAGGTGAGCCTACTAGAAAGCCAACTTTTTCTCCATCTTAGAAGAAATGGGATGTCTGTGTAGGCTGCCTCATGCTGGGAACATTGCAATTTTTATTGCTTTGTCAATGACTTGCGTCACTAAATGGCATAGATTCTCACTTTATCAGGAGAAAGGAAAGGGCTCTTTGGTGTAACATTGATACACCCAGAGTTTCCAGGGGCAGGTTTTCAGGAGACAAACACTAATCACCATGAAGACCTCTGACCCTTTGTGTTTCAGGCACCACTGGGGTCACCCCTGGCACAACTGTTACTTCTGGCAGTTTTAACACAGGTGAGTCAGTAGGGTGACAAATGATCTTCTCCAAGTCCTCCCACACAAAGAGATCTTCTCTGGTATAGGTCATTTCAGGAGTATCACTGTTCCTTTTTCATGATCCTTTAATATCCTTTATTACCTCTTTCTGTCTACCTTCTCTTTCAGAGGGCACATCTTCTGGAAGGGAAAGCCAAACAACCAGAGTTGGAGTAGATACAGGTGAGTGCTGCTCAGTCCATACCTGCACTCCCTTGTAACTTTTCCCAACACTCTTCTGAAAAGATAGTCACACTATTTACAGATATGTTCTCTTGAACAAGTTCAGGTTTTAAACTTGTCCTTACTGAGCCTCCTTAGTGCCCTTGAGTGCAAGATCCTGCATGAGACCATCATGAAGTCAAACCAATAGTAACCGAGAATTAGTTCTGTGGAGAGAAATGTCCCATTTCCCCTCCAAAGAAAGAGACATGATACTCAAGCACTCAGTAAAGTGCTTATTTAACAAAATGTAAATGTATTGATGTATTCTTGTCAACAAATGTCACAGGGTTATACTTTGCTGTCACTGGAACCCCTAAATTTCCCTTGAAATGATGTGAACAAGCAACAGACCTGGGAACCACCGCTCCCCTTATTTTGCAGGTGCTACCACCACAGTCAGTGGCAAAACTCTGGAACCTGGAAGGTATAGCACAGGTAAATCTCAGAATGCATGCAAACATTTCCTAATAAAGCTAATAATTGATGTGTGTATTACAACTATAAATATTAGGAAGTCAGGTCTGAGTTATTAGTACTTTGTACCTCATAATTTATGAGGTATTTATTCACCATTATGAGAGGTACAGTGTGTGGACTCAAAGTATTTACATTGTTAATGTCAAAGTAGTATCCCAGGTAAATAAAAACAATGCTGGTAACTTTTCATGTTAATTTCAGGTCCCATAGAAAGCATCCCTGGCTCAACTGCTGCACCCGGAAGTTTCCCTACTGGTACGTATGTAAGCAGAGGATGTCGGATGTATGTTTTGACTTGTTTTCTTGCTCATTGGCTAATTAATACCAACACCGGTTTAATAATTATAATGGCTGTAAATACATTATCTCATTTAACTATTTGAGTGTTACGTCTTACTTACTCAGGAGGAATTTAGGAAAGACATGACCTCAGTTGGTGCAGGTTCCACAGCCTCACAAATAGTGGAGCTTATATTCTTATCCATGTTTACCTACTGTGAAGACTGTGTTCTGCTCCACTGTGTCATCATCTTCGAAGCAAATATACCATGATTTTTAATGACACATTAATAAAAGCTTGCTTTGAATAGGTATAAAATTTAAATGTTGCTCATTTCTCAATATAAGAACACAGCAGTGCATACTAAAAAGAGGCTTAAATTTTTTAATGCAAGACATACCTTGGCATTTACCATTCTGAAGCAGCAGGATCTGGGCTATGTTACTTGATAAATGTATAACACTATTGTTTTCTATAGTACACATTTACTATTTTCTTTCTTTTTTACGTTTTCTAACTTGATATAAGTTTACGTATCATTGTAAGGCAATTATTTAAACAATAAATAGGTTAAGTAATTTATTCAAGGTAAAGTTTATTATTGTATAAGTTTTGGGGATAGTGTTATACAGTACTTAATAAAAATATCATTTCTTAATTTGCATGTTTCTCAATTTAATGACTAAATTGTCTGTGAGTCTAAATTCAGCATGAATTCATAGTTGTTCATTCATTCACTCAATGGTTATATAAGTGTAAATGAGTTCATGTGTTTCATGTAATGTTGAACACCATAATCATATTATAAACTAATCCCACAGCTACTAGAATATCTGACTACTCTATTGGAACACAATGTATTATTTATTTATTTATTTATTTGGATTTCTCAAATTTAAGACTGAATCTTTAATAAATGGAACCAAGCAAGAATTTATATACCTATAAATTTTTATGTCACATACACACAAAATCACATAGGGATTTTCTGTTTATTTTGATAATTTGTAACTCATAGATGATTTCTTACAAGAGCACTTATCCATTTCTGTCCCAGGAGACCTCTCAGCCTGACTTTAATTTCTAAGATAAGCCTCCATGAAAATAGGATAATTTGGTTTTGTTAAAGAAAATTATATATTATGGCAGTTGTAACCCTGGAGTGAATACATAAAACAAAATTCAAGAAGTGTATTCTTTATTTGATACAAAAATTTAATCTTTCCATATTAGGCCCTGGTAATGGAATTCCACCAGTACTCCTTGTAGGTAAGTTGAAATTGAAATAACAAAAATATGCCTTTGTACAATATGCTTTGACATAATATCTTAATCTTTTCTACTTAAGCACTAAAAAATAAAACCTGTGATATTCTTTTTAAATTATATTCTAATACAAATCAATTTTTAGAAATTGAGATAAAGAAGTACCTCTATATTAACATATATTTGTGTTTGTATTTTTAGTGTCACCAAAACAGCCTGATGTAACAGGTGAGAGAACATGAGATTATCAGTGTACACTTAAATTGTGTTATCTTAACTAGAATAGAAAATAAAATAGTAGAAGTCATAATTCATCAGGTTAAGAAAACATGAACTTCATGTTAGATTTTGGGATCAAAGGGCTTTTTCTTTTTCTATTTCTATGGTTTCTTAAACCCTAACAAATGTACGCTGAATCTCTTACGTAATGGATACATTTTAAATTGGTTGTGTACAAATGTACAAAATCAATGAAATAATTAAAAATCCCTCTAGAAATATTCATGTTATTTAAAAACGCTGTATCATAGTTCTCAGCATTTTAGTATTATCACGTATTATTTTCATTAAAAATTTTTTATCTTTCATTATAGCCTGAAGTTTCTACAAAACCTTAACAGTTTTAAAGGGAAGCAGAAAAAAAAAATTGCTTTTTTAGAATGTCCTACTTTTTCTTAAGTGTTCTTCTTCTAAATTCTTTTGGCATGTACATTCACATGTAAATTCCATGTAGACAGGTAGTTCTATCTTGTCTTGTTCACTGAAATAAAACTCCTGTCTGGTCCTTTTGTGATGAGATGTTTGGTTTTAATATTTGTCCATCTGACCCACTAGAATCTACCTACTCAGTGTGTCACTCTGTGCCTCTATCAGATAGCTGAGAGATGTGTTAAATCAGGCATTTTCAACACAGACAGAGTTCACATAATAATTAAATAATCCCAATGAACACTCCATAAATACAGCTTTCTTAGGGTTGCTGTGATAAAATATTACAAAATACATTCTTCCAGCATGAAAACTCAAGAACTTCCTATTCTCCTATTTTCTTCCTCAGAGGCTACAAGTTCCACAGAAGTTGCTGGAACCACTGGAGGTGGATTCAGAACAGGTG
>PVKE010046943.1:0-12089 GCA_004027555.1 Craseonycteris thonglongyai | reverse complement strand
TATCTATCATCTATCTATCTATCTATCTATCTATCTATCTATCTATCTATCTATCTATCTATCTAATTTATTATTATCTTCTCTTATCTACATGTCTGTCTATCTATGTATGAGTCTAGGATTCAAAAAGGACAAGTATATGTTGAAGATCAGAGAGTGTAGGTAGGCAAAAGTAAGAGAGTTAGGAATGAATACAGAGACATGCCTATCTGTGGGATTTTTGTAAAGGAGGATATGCCAATCAAAGAACATGAAAAGAAGTGGCCAGCAGGGCAGGAGGAAAGCCAGGAATGTTAGTGACACAGAAGACTTGAGGGGAAAATGTTCAGTGGAGGAATAAATCACCATCTTTGCCAAATGCTATTAAAGTCAAATAGCATTAGATAAACGTGTTCTCCAATTTAGCAACCTGGGGTCATTGACAATCTTGATAAGATGCATTTCAGTGGAGTTGTGGGGATGTGAACCAGGCAAATATGTACTGAAAAGTGAATGCAAGATGAAGAGGAGACAGAGTGTGTGAATAATTATTTTTAACAAATTTATAAAGGAGTGTAGAAAATTAAAATGGAAGCTGGTGTGGAATATGGGGCAAGGGGAGATTTATTTGTGTAATTAGTTAACAAAAACTATTCTGATGTATTAAACATATGAGGTAATTCATACATTGTGTGATATTTCACAGGCATAGAAAAATCTAAAAAAATATCTGGAATTTAACTCTTAGTTGAGTAGTAGTCAAGTATTTTTATGGATACTGTATGTGACCTATCTTTATCACTTCCATACCTGATTATATTAATAAATGTATATTACTGACAATAATGATCTACTGAACAACTACTTTGAAACAGCTTTTTTATTTTACACAGCTGCAAGTATCTGAAACAATCATGGGAAACAGTAACATGGTTTTTGCCTGAAGATGACCTTGGTGAATTTGAAATTAAAAAAAACCCTATAACGTCATTCAGTGACTCTAGCAACAACAGAAATAGAATATTTTTGCCACATTAATTTCAACTTTTGGGGATGTCAGGATGGCTCATTGGGTTAAGTACTTGCTTTGCAACTCCTGGCATCTTAAGATTGAATTATGGCCGGTACAGTCCTATACACGGAACTTGGGCGTGGCCCCCAGTTTAGTTCTCCCTAGGGCGAGTTTCCCATGTGGGAGGCCCCTAGTTCAGCCCCCAGCTCACAGGGGCATGCCTCTCATGTGGGAGGTCCCCACCCAGTTTCTGCCCTGCCTGGCCCCCTCCCACCTGTGTGGAATGAAACTATGTTGAAAACTGATGACATACAATGAAGGAGACTGCTCTGGTTCCTCCCCCTTCTCTCTGCTTCTCTCTGTCTCTGTCAAAAACAAAATAAATCTTTAAAAAAATTTTTAACTTTTTTTTCTTTTTTGCTGGTGTTTATAGGACAAACTTGAATAAAAAATATGCCTTAACTTGATAACAAGCAGAGCTCTATGGTTCTCAAACATCTCAACATCAAGGCAACAGTGACAGGAGAGATTGCATTCAGAGGCAGCATGCACCCAAGTCATTCTTTCTAAATGGTCCTGGCTGAGGTCACCATCATCACACATGCTTTCTTTGGTGGCCTCAGAGCAGAGATGCCACCAACACTGTTGGGTCCTTCTGAAGAGAAAAAGACACCCAGAGCTTCTGCTGTTCTGATATTTTGCATATTGTATTGCCTTTACTAAAGGGTCTGACAACACAGTTTTGTGGTAAAACTTCTTTAAAAAATATTTCTTGCCTTTGAAATTGTCTCTGAACAGGTAAATTTGGCTTTCCCCCCTTAAATCATTAGTGTTTTGAAAGCTTCTACTTGACTAGAAGACGTTAAAGAAAAGTAAACCTTGCATATAGAGTATAGAACTCAAAGAACTGTCAAATGCAGAGGGCTGTCTTGTGGACTGAGTATTACTTAAACCTCAAGATGTTTGGCTGGGAGAATTTTCAGGTGACACATAATCCGACATGTTTTGATAAATAAGAATGAAGTTCTTTATCTTGTCAGGGAGATCAAGTTAAGGAACCAACTTTGCTACATGCCCCAAAGATAAGGGTCAGTTTCCTCCATCCATGCTCTAGTCAGAGGTAGTCCTGGATGGCAGTAATGTAAAGATTGCTGCTAACAGACCCTAGCTGGGGAGTCCCATCAGTTCTCATTTGACCTCTTCAAAACATGTTTGCCTAGTTTCATCTATGGAAAAGTCCAAGAGACGATGGAAAAATTGTTACATAGTGAATTGCTTCCTCCAGGTGGTTGCAGCAAAATCTTTAACATAAAATTGTGGTGTATGCATGATTATTTGTCTCTGAATTCGAAAGAGTTCAAATAGGGCATTTGGGGATGACGGACATCTAATCAACATGTTTGCTGCTGTTTTGGGATTCACTGATTGTTAATATAGCAGCATATCTGCTGTTTCATGAAGGTCAAGTTGTCACATAAATCTTGTCTACAGAGGCTTATTCACGGAAAGGTGAGGGCTTGAAGAAGAACAGGGTAATAGGACAGCTTCAGGCAGACACATCTATATGCATGCCTTTCATGAGAAGTTGGGAATGGAACTCGGAAAGCTGTATACTTTAATTTTTCTTTTTGTACTGCTCTGCTTCATAAGGTAAACTTATAGAAATATAAAGCAAATGAATATAATTAAGTAATCTCATTTAGAAATGATGGACTTTTAAAGCCAATTATTAAATTTACCCTAATGCAAACATTCCAGGCTTTTGGAATGTTAGCTATTAATCATTCTTTGTATGTGTGCTTGTGTGTCTGAAATTATTTAAAGCAAAAGGATAGCACAGTTTTAAAATGAAAGCTGTTTTTGTTCTCTGATAGTTCTTTATGTACATGGTTTAGAAGTGAATATATTTTGGTGTTATTTTTAATTGTTGTCTGATTTGATCAAAGTAGGAAGTATTCATTGAATCAGGTGTTTTGTTTTATTTGCTTTTTGTTGTTTAATAAGAGGGTGAGACTTTAGCATTTTACCAAGCCAAGTATTCACTTTCAACATCATGAGACCAACCTCACCCTATGAGCCAGTCTGTTGCACCCATGCATAGATCCATTGCCTGCTAAAATGTATGCAAGGAAGCCCTAGGATTATTTGCAGCCATTACTTCAGATCCTCTTCACTTTTTCTAAAACTACCTTCTCTGACCATATTTCTGAATAAATCAAACCCTTATATTTAAAGTTTTTTTTAATTGAAGTATAATCGATATAGTCTTAGATTTAAGTTTTAGCTTTCTCACTCCATAAAGTCTGGTTCTCAACATTATTCAGTTTATTGTGGTTTGACTCCCTGGCTCTTGTCATTCCTGACTTCATTTGGTAGATCTGAGCATGCACACACCTGCTTTGGGGCCTCTGACTTCAACCCTGACTCATATATAGCCCCAGTGCCCGCAGAGGGTCTGCTCAAAGAGATCATTATTTATTCTATGTCATCTCACCACTTCAATAAGATTGCTCAAACCCTTTGTGAATAGTCATTGACTATAGCTTCAGGTGTCAGTGCAGTCACTGAAATTTGGCAGTAAACTAATAAATTTCATCCTGAATTAGCCACCAAGGTCAGGCATGTGTATCTTAAAAGAATGACCAAAAGGTAATTAGAAGATCTACTACCCTGTTGCACACAAAATAATCTTGTAGAATTTCTTCCTTTTTTTTCTTTTAACAGTAAGTTGAAAGCATTTATTCAGAATTATATCCAGGATAAGAACCACAACTTTTCTACAAGCAGTTCTCAAAGTATTGCTCTTTCAGGGGATTAATGAGATCAGAAATATGTTCATAATAATCTTAAAATGTTATTTTTCTTCTTTATTCTCATTTTCTCACAGTGTATATCAGATTTTTCCAGAGGCTGCATGATGTAATTATACCATTGCTGTGCAGCTAATGAAGCATGTGGTTGTTCCATTTGTCTTGTCCTTTTAAACTTTTATCAGTTTTAATTTCTATTAATAATATGTTAAATAACTATAGATATAATCTGTGGAAATAAAAGCACTTTGGGATCCTCAATTATTTGTAAGAATATAATACAATTCTGAAACTAAAAAAATGACAATTTCTGATTTGGGGTATTAAAATTTATACTCTTCTACTTGCATTTTTGAGCGAAAAAGTGGATCATTTCTCAATGTTTTCTCTTAAAGTTTTCTTCATTATCTTCTAAACCAATGAAAAATATCCTTATTGTTTAGAAATATTTCCTTCAAGGAAATATTAAGGATTTTCAATGAGGTAAAATTAGATGAATTGTATGATATTTAAAAATATATATATGAAATTTAAAATAATAAGCCTGTAACTTCAAATGTCAGCCTCCTCAACTTTAACCAGATTTGTAAACCACCAGTCCACTGCTCAACATGCCTGTGCCTCAATTTCCTCATCTGTAAAATAGAGATGACAGTTCCATCTATGTCAGACGGTTGTAGAGATATGTGAGTAAGCACATTTAATACATTTATTTTTAATTGAGCTATACTTGACATGAAACATTGTATTATTTTTACATGTACAATATGATGATTTGATATCTACATTGCAAAATGGTTACCAAAGTAATTTTAGTTAAAATTAATCATCACACATAGTTATAATTCTTTTTATTTATGAGAACTTTTAAGATCTATTCTCTTAGCTACTTTAAAATATCCAATGTGGTATTGTTAGCTATAGTTACTATGAGATAGCACATTTAAGGCACTAAGAGCACTGCTTAATATATGGTAATACTCAGCAAATATTAACAATTAGCTATGACCATTATTTCTACCCATTTAACTAATATTAAATGAGAGATTAAATTTAGAATTGGGGTCAACATTTCTCAGGATGTTAATTATTAGCTCAAACATGCTTCACTTATAAGCTAAAATATGCATCCAAATTCTGAACATTCACTTTTATTCCTAACCTTAGGATTAGAGTTAAAACCTATAATACAGAAAGTGACTTTCTGAGTGGTAAGTAATGTTGTTTTGGTGAGGATAATAATTTTGTGATATAAACCTGAAGAACCTGCTATAATTGACATAGTCCAAATATTGCTATTTTAGTACAAATATTTCTATTATAGTACTCTCCAATTGCAGCCTTCTTTTAAATTAATTCTGTCTTGAACATGGGGAATGATGTGATGGTGTCTCACTGTGTACATGTTCTATGTATTGTATATGAATTAAAATCAGAATTCACTAAAAATTTACAGGTAAATATCTGAGTTGACAATTTTAATAGCTTTCATGTTCAGATAATCCACAATTCAATTGAGAAAAGCGGGTATTGGGGTTATATAGGATGATGAAATTGGACTACAGCCCCAGGAGGGACTATCTGAATTCTTTGTTCAAATAAGTTTCAAAGAGAAAAATGCAAGTCAAAGTACCTGTTATCATTTACTGGGCATTTCCTAACCCAGAGGGAATTTGGCAGCACCTATGAATTAATCTTTTCCTCAAGCTATGTTAGGTCTCACTACCAGAATAAAAGTCAGTCAGATTACCTGTTTTGCCTAATTTCAGTCTGACTTCAAACTGCAGTCTTTGTTGTTACACAATTTATGCAAGTGACACTCTTCGGTGGGAAGCAGAGGGGGTTCTGAACTGAATAAAAGAATGAAATGATGTCATGTCATTATGATAAGAATGCTTCAATGATTCCATAGTTTTATATAAAGTAACATATATTGTGCACTTAGCATATTTTGGGTACTATTCTTGAAATTAGAAATATTGTGTTTTATTTAGTCTTCACAACAATCCAGTGAATGACCATAATAATGAGGAAACTAAGTTTTAGGGAGGAAAAGTAACTTGCCCAACTGATAAATGGGAGTGCTAGGATTTGAGACTAAGTTTAGCTGACTGTTCTCTTTTGATTCTCTTTCATATCCCATTTGTATTCACGGAGCCCATCAAGTTCTCCTATGATGCTGGCTTTTAGTAACTATCATTCTCTTTGTTTTCAGGCTTTCCCACCCACTCTGTAGCTTGTTTTCTTCTATTTGCTCTGTAAACCTTCCTTTAAAATAAACTACTTCTTTAAATCTTTCTTGATTTCCCCAGGTTTCTACAGTACCTTGTGTATAGCTTCATTACAGCAGATAAAATGCATTGTATTATTTTTATGTTTTGTGCTTTCTCAATAGCCTGTGACCTTTCAAAGGATATGGTCTGTATTTCTTCAGCTAAGAATATCTACAACATTGCAAAGTGTCTAACACAAAGCAGGCACAATAAATACTTGGCTCGGCAAATACATAACTAAATTAATAATTGTTGAATAAAGAAAAGGAATTGATCATTACAAGATTCTACCAATTCTGCTAAACATTGACATGGACAAATATTTACCTTTTGTCTCCTTCTCACTAGAATGTAAGCTTCACAACGACAAGGATTTTGCCACTGCTATGTTCCTTATACCTACAACTGTGCAAGACACAAAAATTCTTCAATAATCATGTATTAAGTAAATTTATTTCACCATATTACTACTGCATAGCATTGCATATAAGAAAAGAATATTTTCTCTAAAGTCCATTTTATTTCTTTAAGTCATTTTGTTCATTAAAATTTTGAGTGTCGGGGAAGCTGGGATGGCTCAGTGGGTTAAGCACTCACTTTGCAGCGCCGGGGACCCAGGATCGAATCCCGGCCCCGACCTGTGCGGACCCATGTGCTGAACTGGGGAGCTCCCCCAGTTCAGTTCTCTCTCTGTCTCTGTATCTCTCTCTCTCTCTCTCTCTCTTTCTCTCTCTCTGTCAAAAACAATAAAAAAAAAAATTTTGAGTGTCAGTATATGGCCAGTACCATGCTAAGTACTGGGAATAAAAAGATGAATGAGCCTTAAGGAACTAATAGGTGATTATTGATAATGTCAATATAGTTATTTTATGAGGTATAGTAATAAATGAAATAAATAGTTTTCTGGTATCATGCTCATTTTTAAGTTCACAAATTCTTCTCAAATTTTATTGATTAAATTATATTTTCCATCAGGGGTTATTTATTTGGCAGAGTAATAATTAGGCAACACAAAGGAAGAGATGGCAAAGTGATGATATTTGCCTCACAACTTCTGTCATTTGTGAATTCATAACAATTTCAGAAAACCTGAAGGTTTGAAAAATAACTTCAAGATATTTCTTTGTTAAATAGGAAATATTTGCATTTGCATTTCCTGGAAAATAGCCACTATATTAGATAATATCTCTAACATATACTCTATAAATAAATCTATAACAATCAATATATTTTAGTCTCTGTTTATAATAAAAAACTAATTGCTATAATAATAATAATTTCCAAAAAGCATAAGTAGGACACCACAGTTAGCTTTAAGGTATTTTATACTATTTTCATATGTCAGGTAAACAGAATGAAATATTTGGTGTTAAATGAAAACTATGATGAAGAAGACATTATTAAGAATTGTTAAGAAATCTAGTAATTTTTCATGAAAGGACTAGCTGTCTCTCTCTTTTTAATCTATAAACTGTATTTTGTGAGTTCTGGTACAGAGAATAGATATTTGAACTCCATTATATCCACTCTTCACTTAACAACTTACCTGTTTAAAGACTGCTTGGGCTTAGGACCAGTTCTCCAATGCAAGAACCCCTTTCTCAGTCTCTATGAGTTTCAGGAGTTGCCTTTCTCAATCTTTGTCTTGTTTCCACATTACATGAAGTATTCTCAATCACACTTAACTATATTTTGTTTATGTGTGATGCCACATGATATCTATAGAAACATACATACCCTATGGCATCACGGCACACTAAAAGACATTTGCCTTTAAGCTCCTTGCTTATTGACCAAAATTTTTAATGACTTAGTCATAGGAGCGAAACTTGTTTGTTAAGTGAGGAGTGTCTATATAATTATGGTGAACTTGGATTTCAGAGAATCCTGAGATGTAGTATCTTGGTTTCGATTTTTAATGCTGTGTGAGCACTAATGATCATTACTCAAGAATATAATATAAGGATCTGAATCTCAGTGTGGTTTGTGATGTAATTGGTAGGATGGGTTATATATATACCTCTATTATAGCACTTATTACTTTTTAAATTGTACTTAGTAATTAACATCACTGAATCTTAAACTACTTTTGAAGAAGAGAGCTGGCTCTTAGCAGGTACTCAAAAATTGTTAGCTGGATGCAGTTTAATATTGAAATTAAATCCACGTCTCCAAGCCCTTTAAACAAAATAACACATTTCTAGAATGCCAACTTATTTAGGAAGTATAGATCTCAAACATTTTTGTGTTCATTCTGGTTTTCATTCATTTTTGTTTGTTTGTGTAGCTCCTTCTTTGACAGGCATACCCAGAATAAAAAGGTTGTAATTTACATGCTCATCTATAAAGCTGACAGTGGTACCAGTTAACATGCATTAGCCTACCTTGTGAAAAGTCCCAATTTGCAGGTAGTATTGTAGCCTTTACAATGAAAATCAATGAGTTAAATTGGCTAGAACAGATAAGGTGGCAAAGGGTAATGAAAAATGGCAGAAAGAGCGAGAAACCTGCAATTTAGGATCCAATGAAGTCATTGCAGTTAGCTCTGCACAGCAACTTGATGAAACATATTAGATAGTTAATTATATGTTTTAAAAGTGGCAGCCAAGAATTTTATTGTTTTCTCCTGTGCAGTTAAAAGGAGGGTTGGTTATTGAGTGTTTTGCTTGGACAAAAAATCAGGATCTCAGTCAAATGAGAATTATAGAAAAAGTCATTTGCCAAGGTCATTTAAGAGATTGAGTTCGGTAATTGGAACACTTCCAGGAATGTGTTTCATTTTCACGAGATTGAAAAACAAATCAATTGCCTATTAGCAGTGTAGCTTTGTGAATAAGGTGTTCCTTTTGATGATTATATCAGATATGTACTATGGATCTGATTTGATAAATACAAAATAAATATGATTCTTTACCACTAAGCTCTCACCCGAAAGAATAAATTGTACAATCTTCACTCCTGAGTCAATCTTTTAGTTAGGAGACTATAAGGGCTGTCTGGGAGGGTGGCAAAATTTGGAGACAGAGACTTCTACATGTAGTCTCCCCTCCTGGGTTCTTGTGATATCATACTTGATTGTGACTTAATGAGAGTGGAGTTAATGATCGACATTTTCTGAGGCAAATCATCGGTTTTAAGCTTCATGCTCACAGCCACCTCTGAGGTTCAATGTCAAATGTTGAATAATCCTGTGACAAACAACTGACAAGTGATAAAAAACCTTTATACTAACTCAAATTCTGAGGACTAATGATCTCTGCACATTCTTATGAAAAAAAAAAAAAAGAACCTATGGAAGGCAAGAGACTGGTGCTCATAAGGCAAAATTACCCTTGATGAAACAAGTAAAATGTCCATATCAGAAACAGAAAATTCCTTAAAGTGTTCATTTTTTCTTCCTGTTTTGTCCAGTCTTGGTTTCATCAAAAGATATTATTAGTGGGTACAGAAGACTAGCCAGTCAGTGTGTGTCTCATTCCTTCCAGTCCCACCAGTGGGAACTTTGTGTATGTGAAAGGTCATAGCAAAAATCGGTCCATAGAGTAATGACAAGATGCTATTGAGTGAGGATAAGCATTATTCATGCTGTAAATCAAGAAAATTAAAAGATGTAGAAGATACTGTTAAAATAGCAGAATATCTGGAACTGCTCTTCATTGAGACTGTGTGAAAACTAGTATCTGTCTGCATGATTGGTTCTGTTAGTGGGGGAAGAATGATTTGTGCTAATAATAATTTTGTCAGAACATCTCAAAGTACTTCATAAACATTAAAAATATTCTCTGTGGATTTTTGATTCAAGTTTAGAAATTTTAACCATGAATAACATGACAATTTTTTTCTCCTAGAATTTTTTCGCTAAATAGTAAGAAGTAAAAATTAAGTTTTTAAAATGTGGGTAAAGTATTCTCTTAGGAAAGAGCTTGAGCTGGGTTTTTAATACCCCTTTGTCACATCCTGGCTGAGAGATAATGGGCAAATTTACTTACCTATTCCACTTCACTTACAAAAACACAGATAATAATAATGTACATAAAATACCAGCTGTAGGTATGGTTACATAGTAAGTCCAAAACTGACATATGCTGATATCCTATTATTTTATTCTCTACAGGAAGGATTTTATGACTTTAAAATCTAAAGACCTACAATTTCTACTACATTAACTCGATCTGAAAATTTATAGCTAAAATGCCTATATAAAACCGTAATTTGATGCTTCCATCTGTTCCAGACACAAACAATAATGGATACAATATTAAAGATAAAACTGAAAAAATATGTAGATTGCCTTGAAGCACAATAAACACTCTGAGGAGCACAAATACATGTAATAAACCAGGGTGAAGCTATAGCCATTTGGGGCACTGGGTCTGTAAGGTAACAAGTACAGCCAGAATTGATTTATTTATGTGGAAAAATGATATGTAGGGGAGATCCAAGATGGTGGCATGAGAGGAGAGTGCCGATAACTGCCTGGGAAGGGCCTTGTGAACAGAGGGAATCCACAGGGGAAACCCTGAGAAGAAACCTCAACTGAGAGAACCACACAACACGGAACAACACACAAAGGTTAGAGAAAAAAGGGGAGAGCGGGAGAGGAAAAGGGAAGCAGCGGTTCGGGGACAGAGACTCCGAGTGCGGCCCGGGGATGGCAAAAACAAAGGAGGATTGGGGGACTACGGTCAAAGTGGAGCTGGATCGAGGGCGGGCTGAAAGCTGAGACGTAGGGAGCGTGGAATCCTGACAAGACTGTGGACAATTTAACATCCGAACTCAAGGGACAGCATACAATGCCCTAATCAGATCCACAGAGCCTAAAGTGGAACAGGGACTGTGGAACAGGGTGGCAGCACTTCCCGGCGGGTGGGGTGAGAGCAGGGCACCAGCCCACAACAGCTCAGCACCCCTGATTTACGGAGGAGATTGACTGTGAGGGAGCACCTTCTGAAGACAGGGCTCTTGGAGTGAGGGTTGGGGCTTGAGTGGGCATAGCTGCATTGGACGTGCTTGGATTGAATCCGGTGGTCTCAACAGAGCCAAGAGCGTAGAGCGGCTGCCGCCAGAGCTACGGCCTGTGTGCACAGGGCTTTCGGCGCCCCACCCACCGGGCCTCCGCGGCACCGCTGCCAGCATGCAACTGGGCTTTCGGTGCCCTGCCCACCGGGCCGCAGCGACACCAATGCTTGCTTGCCAGCACGCAGTTGGGCTTTCGGTGCCCTGCTCATCAGGCCACTGCGGTGACTCTGCCTGCGTGGAAGTGCACACCAGGCTTTCAGTGCCCTGCCCACCGGGCCGCCCCACAGCACCGCTGCCTGCTCGCCGGTGCGTTACAGGGCTTTAGGCACCCTGCTCGCCAGACTGCCACAGCACCGCTGCCTGTGCGCGGGACCAGCTTTCGGCGCCCTGTCCACTGGGCCGCTGCAGCGCTGCGGCCTGCTCGTGAGTGCGCAGCTGGGCTTTTGGTGTCCCACCGACCGGGCCTCTGGGGCGTTGCGGACCGCGCATGCAACTGAGCTGCCTGCCGGGTCTCCACGGTGTCATTGCCTGTGCGTGGGACTGCGCAGACGACCAGGGCCTCTGCCAAGCCCCAGCCCATCCAAGTGCTGCCCTGCAGGCGTGCCTTACAGATATGATTGAAGGAGGGGCAGCCAGGAGGAGGAAAGACCAGAGCTCCTGCGCCCCGCCCACACTGAACCACCAGCCCCTCTGCTGAAAGAGGAATCTGCTATTGTGTCTCAGGCCCACCCTGGCTCCTACTCCCATGCCCCCACCCCTGGCCACACCTAAACTGAACCAAGAAGATTTGGATAACCTCAATAGACCAATCAACAGTACAGAACTTGAAACAATTATCCAAAAATTGTCCAAAGGCAAAAGGCCTGGACCAGATGGCTTTACCAATGAATTCTACCAGTCATTCAAAGAAGAACTAACGCCCATCCTCCTCAAACTACTCCAGAAAATTCAAGAGGAGGCAGTACTACCCAACTCTTTCTATGAAGCTAATATCAC
>PVKE010046942.1:0-12090 GCA_004027555.1 Craseonycteris thonglongyai | reverse complement strand
GAGAGTTGTGTGGGGAGGGGGGAGTGGGCACCAGATATATGGGGTTGGAGGGGGACCTGATTCCGGGAGCTGGGCACATAATGCGATGCATGGGTGATGTGATGTGGAGTTGTCCATTGGGAAACTGTCTGATTGTTACCAACCAATGTCACCCCATTAAATTTAACAATAAAATATAATAATATTAAAAATAAATAAATAAATGTTCCATTTGTTTTAGAATAGATGTATATTTTCTGTCTGAGATTGTCCCTATTAAAGTTTCCTGATGTGAGAAAAAAAAAAAAAAAAAAGTTCCACTCAATAGGCTAACAGCAACAGACACAATGCATCCAAAACCCAGCACACCGGAAACGGGGGGCGTAGGGGGCGGGGCTTCCACCACTTCCATTAAGGCTCCTTACCTGTACCCCCTCCTCACGGTCTCCCCATTGAATCTGTGCGCCTACACACTTCAGCGAGGGAAGAAATTCACAGGTGTCTGCAGGTCACAGCTAATTTAGACGCAGGCCCATGTTGGATGCTGAGGATAATCATGTGTGAGACTCCCAGAGACTCAGGGGCTTTTCTTAGGAACTGCATTTCCCACAGGCCAATGGCCTGCACTCTGCGCCGTGGGTCTCCACCCAGGAAGAAGCGCAACTGCATCGCGGTTGGCGACTCGGAAGACCCATCTTCCAGCGTACGGGTGACGAGGTCACTGAGGGAAAGTACGTATCTAGCTTGTGGTCCACATCACTAGACCAGGCTCAGAACCTCAGGCCTGATAGTAGGCACCTTTGTGTTGTCACAAGCGGTTTTGAGAGTCTTTAGAGTGTGATTGTGCAGAGCAGATGCACATACCACAGCAGAAGTTGCTATAGCTGAGGGCCCTAAGTCCCCATGACATGGGTTCTGCCACTGCTGTTTCTGTGCTAACCTCACAGCTATGTGGGGCTGCTACAATGGCCCCAACAGCAGAAGAGTTTATAATGATGTTCCCAGCAAGAAAGCACAGGACTGGGCTGCCTGGAACTTTAGAGCTGGAAATGGTCTCAAAACGCCCTGGAAAGACATAATGCTAACTCCAAAGCTTTAGGATGCCCCAAGGAAGGTTTCAGCTGTAGGTTTCAGAACTAAGGCACTGCTAAAAGCCTGACGTGAAGAACCTGGTGTAAAATCAAAGATTCCAGGAGAGGTCTTACCTCCCTCCAGGTATGTGAAGTGAGGGCAGTAGAGGGTGTTTCTGACCACTAACTGGCTTAAAGAAAGGGCCTGATATGGCACAAGTCCTTCCCAAAGTCCTCCAATTTTTTAAGAATTATCCCAATGTGATGGAAAGAAGTCTTGTTGCACACAGTTTTAAATTTCCTTAACATATATGAAACTGTTTTTGGTGGTGGTTCATATTCTATTAATTCATTTTTAATTTACATAGATTAAACATTCATTACTTAAGGATAGTTCCATCAGTTTTCACACATGCATAATTGTAACATAATTGAGATACAGAACACTTGATCAGCCCCTAGAAAAAACATTCATGGTGCCCATTTGTAGTCAGCCCCCTAACCTAAACTCATAATCTGTTCTAAGTCTCTTACCTTTACCTTTTTGTAAAGAATGTCATGTAAATGGAACACTATGTTGTCTTTTGAGTTCTATATGTAAATTTTGATGTATTTATAAAATTATGTATACTTTGTAGTGTTCTTTTTTTTTCAGATTTTTATTGTTTTTGACAGAGAAAGAGATACAGAGACAGAGACAGAGAGAAGGGGAAGGGCCCAGAACAGTCTCCATAGTTGCACATCATTGGTTTTTCCACATAAGTTTCATTCCACAGGTAGGTGTGAGGCTGCACAGGGCAGGAAATGGTCCAGGGTCACCCTGGTGAGAACTGAACTGGGGGCACTCCCAAGTTCAGCATATGGGTCCACTCAGGCTGAGGCCAGGGCTGGGATTCGATCCTCAGTCCCCGGGGCTGCAAAGTGAGCACTTAACCCACTGCGCCATCCTGGCTTCCCCTGTAGTGTTATTCTGAGTGTTAAATTTTTTGACAATGTCCAACACTGCTGGTGGCCCACATTAGGTCTTCAAACCAACAGATTCCATTATTATTAGTAGTAGTAGTAGTATCATTATTAGCCACATGAGCTTAGAAAAGACTGTGCTCACTTTGCTTAACTTTTTTCATTTGTATGATGAGAGGTATGGTGGGGATGGAGGGAATCCAATAATGTACTAATGATTATCAAATCACATTAATTTATGTAGCACTATGAATAAGTTAACATGGAGAAAATGGACAAATATGAAACTTTATTTGTTCCTTAATTAAGGAGAATGCTATTACATTTTTCTCTTCCCTAACAAGTGCTGGAAATCTATGTAAATTTATATGGAAATTAATGCCTGCAAAAAGTAAAATGGAACTTTTAGATTTTGTGGATTAAAACAAAAAGCTTGGGGAAGCTGGGATGGCTCAGCGGGTTAAGTACTTGCTTTGCAGCCCTGGGGACCAAGGATCGAATCCCTGCCCTGGCCCGTGCAGATCCATATGCTGAACTGGGATGTGTTTCCCATGCGAGGGGCCCCCAGTTCAGTTCTTGCCCCCCAGTTTATCCATGGCTTGAGGGAGCGTGCCTCTGATGGAGGAGGCCCCCAGCCCACCATTTCCTGCCCTGCTTGGCTCCCTCCCACCTGTGTGGAATGAAACCATGTCAAAAACTAATGATGTACAACTATGGAGACTTCTCTGGCCCCTCCCCCTTCTCTCTGTCTCTCTGTCTCTGTTTCTGTCTCTCTCTTGATCTGTTTCTGTCTGTCAAAAAAACAATAAAAAACAAACAAACAGACAAAAGCCCAAAAAGCTTCCAGGGAAGCCAAGATGGCTCAGCAGTTAAGCGCTCGCTTTGCAGCCCTAGGGACCAAGGATCGAATCCTGGCCCCAGCCCATGTGGACCCATATGCTGAACTGGGGTGTGCTTCCCATGTGGGAGGCGCCCAGTTCAGTTCTCACCCCTGGTTCAGCTTCTGGCTGGAGGGGCTGTGCCTTCCATGCCAGAGGCCCCCAGCCCAGTTCCCACCATGCATAGCCCCCGCCCACCTGTGTGGAACGAAGCCATGTCGAAAACTGATGACATACAACTATGGAGACTGCTCTGGGCCCTCCCCCATCTCCCCGTCTCTCTCTGTCTCTGTTAAAAACAAAACAAAACAAATAAGAAAAACAAACAGCTTCAATCTTCTCCTTCTATACACTTGTAAAGCATTATAAATTTCCCTGTCTGAGAATGTCAAATATACCTTCTTTTTTCCCTTAATTGAGTGCTATTCAAAATGGTACCCTCTCTGCAGCTCATCTCAATTATTCCTTAGATAACTGCTCCCTACTATAACTCACCTTGCTTCTACCAGAAGATTATAATTGTCTTCCACTGATTCACTGTACTCATAAGAAAAGACCATGATGGGGTAGAACTGTACAGATGACCATAAGCTTCATAAAATTAGGTGCAAATCTATGGTTTTCTGGTATATAAATCATGCCAATCAGTCTGCAGCAGCAGCAGCAAAAATGTCAAATATATAATACAGTTGACTATTTTTTTATAAGAATATTAAACACCCACAGCCTATAGTCCAAATCATTGAGAAAGATCTGGTCTCAGACACCTGTGTGCATATTCATGAAACATATAAGATGCCCTAAAATATTAACCATTACAAAATTAATCTGAACCATGTCTATATATTTAACAGAATAATTACTTATTAATTAACTCTATGAATGCAGGACTATCACTTTCAATTATTTATAAACACCCCTGAGTAGTTCCTGAAATAGTGCTTATTAAAGTCATTAGAAGATGGAAATATAAACAAATTATTAATGATGATAGCTTCATTTAAGTTCCTACCCTTCACAGAAAACAAATATACAATAGACTGTGTGCATTCTCTTATCTCATTTTGTTTACTTTCCTCCAGAACCCTTATTCCCATCATGTAAGCCTGTTTTAACATTTGTTAAACATTTATTTCCATAAAAACATAAGCACCAGGACTGCAATGACATGTTTTATATCTCTTCGTTCATCATAATATAACATAGATTACATTGATTACCATATTTTTCCATGCATAATATGCCCCATGTATACAACGCCCCTGAGGAAGTCAGGATGGCTCAGCGGGTTAAGCGCTGGTTTTGCAGCTCTGGGTTCCAAGGATCAAATCCTAGTCCCAGCCCGGGCCCACGCGGACCCATATGCTGAACTGGGGTGTGGCCTCAGTTGGGTTCTTACCAAGCGAGCTTCCCATGCGGGAGAGGCCCCCAGTTTGGCCCCCAGCTCTCGGGGGCATGCCTCCCATGCGGGAGGTGCCCTACCTGGTTCCCGCCCTGTGTGGCCCCCCACCGAGCTGTATGGAATGAAACCATGTTGAAAACTGATGACGTACAACTATGGAGACTGCTGTGGGCCCTCCCCCTTTTCTCTGTCTCTCTTTCTGTCAAAAACAATAAAATAAATCTTAAAAAAAAAAAAAGACAACCCCTACTTTTCTAACCCAACGTTAAGAAATCAATACACAGTTACTCCCATATATAAGACGACTCCCAATTTTTGGTCTGTTTTAGACAAAAGTATCATCTTATACATGGAATATTACAGTACATTTGAGCATGGCTGTTAAAAGTTTTGACCCTAAAGTGCATGGCACTTTAACATCAGTTCTTGCTCTCTGGGCAGTAGGGCTTGATTTGAAACCTGATTCTATGTTATTCTCTTGCTATCTTGTGATCTCTGACAATTTATATAAACTTATATCCTCAGGTAACTCACAAAAGGATATAACCACCTACCTTATACAATCTGAGGATTAATTGGATTTATTTGTATAAAATTAGTTGTTCTATGGAAAACACTTAAAACAGTGTTTGATGCATGTTTCAGTGTCTACATAAATAGCCCCAGACAAAACAGAGTTGGCTAGGCACACATTGCTAGGTTTAGTCTTCTGTTCTGGAAAGGAAATAATTTCACCCAACACTTGCAGTAGATGATGGTACTCAGTGACCAGGATTAATCAAGGTAAAAGCAAGAGCACTCTAAAGACGTCCAAAAAAAAAAACCACAAATCCAACAATTCCCCTCCCCTTGCTAAATATGACTGACTAATGCTTTAACAATTAGAATGATTGCCACTCCATTCTAACTTGTGTTCTCGATAAAAGCTATTAAGATTTGCAATCATAGAATTACATTCAATTCCTGATAGCATCCAATAGAGAGCAAATCTCGATTTCCTTAAACACAACAAAAATCAACTAACACAAGCACAAATCATATAATAAGTCTTTTGGTACACTGGTTTAACCCACAATCACCAATAGTGTGTTGCTGGAACTCAATCCACCCAACATCTACAGGTGTGATACTGGTGGTCTTTCTTAGAGGGCATTACCAAAATCATTAACTTTTTACTATTATTAATGAATAATAAGTTACCTTAATGACAAAAACTCAAAGTATATAAAATAAAATTTACCTGGAAGAAAAATGCCTAAACTTGCATGCATCTGGTAATATTGACTAAGAACTTACAAGGCTTAATTTGACAAAGTTACAAAAATCTTCAATAAAAGTTCTAGCAAGCTAAATCCAGCAACATCTAAAAAGGATTATACACTATTACCAAGTGGGATTTACCCCCAAGAATACAGGATTGGCTTATCACTGAAAATTAATTAATGTAATATTAGGGATGTACAAAAAAAAAAGCCAGCCATAAATGCCTCTATTTTTCATATTACATGACTGGATACTTTCTGGACAGCCCTCGGACACCAAATCAACAGAATAAGATTTTAAAAACTACATGATTGCATCATTTGATAAAATCTAATAACCCATGATTAAAGTACTCAATGACCTAAAAAGGGAAATTCCTCAACCTAAGAATGAAAAATCCCAAGCTTAACACATCATACCTACTGCTGAAAGCCTGATTTCCCCCTAATATCAGAAATATGTCTGCTCTTGCCACTTCTATTCATCATTGTAATAGAGGTTCTAGCCATGGATGACATTCAAAAAATAAAAGGCAAAATTAAAAAAAGGAAAAATTAAAACTGTCTATCTGCAGATGGCAGGATCTTGTAGGTAAAAAATCTTGCCCACTAAAATAATCAGAACTGATAAATGACTTCAGCAAGGTTTCAGGATACAAGATCACAGTCAAAAATCAACTATACTTCCATTCCCTTATATATCATATAAATCAATGAAAAAAAATATAGGTTCTGGAAATAAACATACCAATTTTGAGTCAATGGATTATTTTTACAAAATCAGGGTCAAAATAATTCAATAAAATACAGTCTTTTCCAACAAATGGTGGTGGATCAATCAGATACACATATGTAAAAACAAAACCAAAAGAATTGTATTCCCTTGCCTCACACTATTCACAGAAATTAATACCAAATTCATAATAGACCTAAATGTAAGGCAAAAACAATGAAACTTCTAGATTAAACAAAGGGAAGAATTTCTTTGTGACCTCAGTTAGAAAAGATTTCTTTTTTTAAGATTTATTGTTTGAGAGAAGGTGAGAGAAAAGGGAGGAGGACCCAGAGCAGTCTCCATAGTTGCACATCATTAGTTATGACAGTTTCATTCCACACAGGTAGATGCGAGGCTGCACAGGGCGGGAACTGATCTGGGGAACTCTGGCATGAAAGGTGAGAACCTTTACTGCCATGTCATCCCAGCTGTTACCAGTTGCACTGCAGCTCAGCATGTGAGTTTGCACAGGCCAGGGTTGGGATTTGAACCCTGGACCTCGTGGTTACAAGGCCAGTTCTCAACCTGCTAAACTGTCCTGGCATCCCCAAGATTTTTAGGCGATAACACCAAAAGCAATTTGAACAAAACTGGTAAGTTGAATTCATGCAAAGTTTAATAAAAACTACTTTCCAAAAGACAACATTAATATCAAAAAGGCAAGCCACAGGGCCCAAGGAACTATTCTGAAAATCATATAACTGACAAAATACTGTGTTCAGAATACATGAAGAACTTTGGCAAACCACTCCAATAAAAAGTGACCTTATTTGGAATAAGATCTTTACAGATGCAATCAATTTAAGATTAGGCCACTGGAGTGGGTCCTAATCCAATAGGAATTAGGAGAGATTCACTTCATGTGAAGACAAAGATATACAGGGAGAATGCCGTGTGATGAGAGGCACAGGTTGGAGTGATACAATAAGCCAAGGAATGCCAAGGATTGAGGGCCCCACCAGAGGCAAGGAAGTGGCAAGGAAGGATTCTACCCAGTCTCAGAAGCATGGCCCTGCTGACACATTGACCTCAAGCATCTAGCCTCCAAAATTATGAGATAACAAATTCAAGCCACCAACTTCAGTGATTTGCCCCACATTCTGGAAATACATGCCCTCTTTTTCATATAACTTCACAAGAGTTACAAATGATCCAGGTAATGGTCATCAAGGCTGGTTTACATGACAAAAGGATAAACTGCTTTCTTTTTCTTTTCTTTTTATTGTTTTTGACAGAGAGAGAGACAAAGACAGAGAGAGGGGGAGAGCCCAGAACAGTCTCCATAGTTGCACATCATTGGTTTCTCCACATAGTTTCATTCTGAACAGGTGGGTGCAGGGCTGTACAGGGCAGAAACAGGGCCGGGGCCTTACCCCGGTGAGAGCTGAACTGGGAGCACTCCCCAGTTCAGCATATGGGTCCGCATGGGCCGGGGCCGGGATTCGATCCTCAGTCCCTAGAGCTGCAAAGTGAGCGCTTAACCCACTAAGCCATCTCCGCTTCCCCTTAACTGCCTCCTTTTTGAGACTTGGAGGCTGACCCAGGAAAAAGACATGCGTACAGGCAGCAGTTGCACACCTGAGCTTTATTCAGGCAATACTTTGACAGGTTGGCACGTGGGAGGTTTCTCATAGCATGAAACTGTCCAGAGGTAAAGGCAAGGGGACTGCACTACCCATGAGCAGAAGTGCAAGGGGACTTTCAGAGGAAGGGGAAGCAGAGAGGGTCTCACAGATTTATGTGATATTCCTCTGCAGCCCAGAGGGAAATCTTTAGATCACAGACCTCCAAAGGGAGCAGCCACCTGAATCTTTAATAGCTACAGGTTGTATCTTATTTATGGCTAGCAGCTGTTGAGCAGTTTCACCTATGAAAAGCACGCAGGCTTTGTAACTAAATAGTTACAAATCTGCTCATTTGGGCAATGTTTAAAACAACTGGATCAGTAAAAATCTGAGTTTGGTCCCAGTGGGCTTTTGAGCCCATGGTTTAGGTGAAGAAATGAACTACATAGGGCCAATATAGAGGCTTTCTCTCATGCATATAACACCGTCAGATTCTTTGTGCCTCCTGCTGGAATATACAACCTCTGAATTTTCTCATCAAAATATCAGACATGGATTTGGTCACACTCCTAGATCTAATTTGCAATTGTCTGCAAATACAGTGAACAGACGGTGTTAACTAAGAGCATGGAGATGCAATCAGAAAACTCATGAACATAGCTATGTGTTTATATTCCATAATTACATTACAACAAAAAAATAAATGAACTATAGATTAAGTTAGCTATAAAAAAATGTATCCTGGGGAAGCGGGGATGGCTCAGTGGGTTAAGTGCTCACTTTGCAGCACCAGGGACCGAGGATCGAATCCTGACCCTGGCCCCGGCCCCAGTCCGTACGGACCCATATGCTGAACTGGGGAGTTCCCCCAGTTCAGTTCTCTCTCTCTCTCTGTCAAAAACAAAAACAGAAACAAAAAGAAAGATAATACTAAAAAAATGTATCCCAATGCAAACAATCCAATAGCAAAAGTTTTTAAATTATGTAGACCATTAGGGAAATTGGCTACTGCCTATATACTTGACTACGTTAAGTGATAATTTTTAGGTGTGATAATGGCATTGGCTGTGGTTAAGCAAATAGATATATTCCAAAATATTCAAGGATGAAATATGCTGAGAAGTGCTTCAATATTAGGGATCTGTGTGTTGTAGAGAAGACAGCTGGTGGAAAATTGAAGGCAGGTAATGGGTATATGACATTTTCTTAAACCATTCTATTTATATGAAATTTGAATTTTCCCAAAATAAAATATTACAAATAAACAATGGAGAACTACTTAAGAAGGGTTTTAAGTACATTCTCTGTAATTATGCTGTGTAATGCAATCTCTTTCCTAAAAGGGTATTCAGATGGTGTGGTAGCTAGTATTGACTCAAAAGTTTCAATCCTGTCAAACAATCTAGCAATGTCTCATGGTAACAAGATTGTAATTCTTTTTTTTTTTTTTTTTTTAAGATTTATTTTTGTTTTTTGACAGAGACAGACAGAGACAGAGAGAAAGGGGAGGGCCCAGAGCAGTCTCCATAGTTGACACCATTAGTTTTCCATATAGTTTTACTCCACAGGTGGGCGCACAGACTAGGCTGGGAGCCTCCCGCATAGGTCGCCAGTTCAGTATATGGGTCCGTCTGGGCCGGAGCCAGGATTTATTTTTATTTTTTTATTTTTTTATTTTTTATTGTTTTTGACAGAGAGAGGTACAGAAACAGACAGAGAGAAGGGGGAGGGCCCAGAACAGTCTCCATAGCTGCACATCATTCGTTTTTCCACATAGTTTCATTCTATAGGTGGGAGTGGGGCTGCACAGGGCAGGAACTGAGCTGGGGTCTTCACCCGGGTGAGAACTGAACTGGGGGCACTCCCCAGTTCAGCATATGGGTCCACACGGGCCGGGATTCAATCCTCAGTCCCCGGGGCTGCAAAGTGAGCGCTTAACCCACTGAGCCATCCCGGCTTCCCCAAGGAGCTGGGATTTGATCCTCAGTCTCTGGGGCTGCAAAGTGAGTGCTTAACCCACTGAGCCATCCCGGCTTTCCCAAGATTGTAATTCTTCTCCCCTTTCATTTTGAGCCATATGACTTGCTTAAGTCAGTGCTGTGAGTAAGTGTGAAAAGCCCTGAAATGTGTCTGTGCATTTGGCTTTGCTCTGTACCTCAAGTCATCCATCATGAGGAACCTTACCCAAGATACTATTTATTCAGCTTCAGCCCCAGAATGAACAGACTTGGATCATAGCCAGTTCTTCCAGAATGGACTCAAACAACCTACCCAAGCCAACCACCAGACCAGTGAACATAAAAATTAATGTGTATTGCAACATGTGATAAGCAAAATCTGACTGTTGTTTACATAATTATAGTAAGTTTAAAAAATTACACAACAGGGGAAGCCGGGATGGCTCAGTGGGTTAAGCGATCACTTTGCAGCCCTGGGGACCGAGGATCAAATCCCAGTCCCAGCCCCGGCAGACCCATATGCTGAACTGGGAGTGCCCCCAGTTCAGTTCTCACCGGGGAGAGACCCTGGCCCAGTTCCTGCCCTGTGCAGCCCCGCACCCACCTGTGGAATGAAACTATGTGGAAACATCAATGATGTACAACTACGGAGACTGTTCGGGGTCCTCCCCCTTCTCTCTGTCTCTGTATCTCTCTCTCTCTGTAAAAAAAAAAAACGATAAGAAATTACACAACAAATTAAAGTCAGACAAAACATGTTATTTATTAAATAAATTATCTGTGATCTTTCCTTTCTGACCTAATTTATATGACTGACAAAGGATCAAGAAAGACTTTATGCCAGGATAGCTCAGCGAGTTGAGTGCTCATTTGCAACCTCAGGGTCTGAGGATGGAATCCTGGCCCCAGTCCATGTGGACCCGTATACTGAACTGGGGTGTGGCCCCCAGTTCAGTTCTTGCCAGGGTGAGCTTCCCATGAGAGCAGTCCCTGGTTTGGACCCCAGCTTGTGGGGGTGTACCTCCCATGTAGCAGGCCCCCAGCCCAGTTCCCACCCTGGGCAGCTCCACACCCACCTATGTGGAATAAAACCATGTCAAAAAACTGATGACGTATAGCTATGGAGACTGCTCTGGGCCCTCTCCCTTCTCTGTTTCTCTTGTCAAAAACAAAATAAATCTTTAAAAAAATAAGTCTTCATGCAGGAATGGTTATTGGGTGCTTGCATTTAATTATGCAAATGAGATGTAAATTTAAATATTTGGAAACAAAACATTACTGAAATGATAAAAAAAATCAAACTAGTTTTTCAAAGATTAGTTAACAAGATAGCATTGTATTAACCACATTACATTATATACACTTTGGAGAGCCATTTTGGTGTCATCAATTCTTTTACTTTAACAGTTATCACAATCTAAAATATTAAATCATATGACAGTTATCAGTCAAGAGATTATCTGGTTAAACCAGTGTTGGCATTATAAAACTGGAGTCAAAAATACATTTGGAAATTTAAAGATTTATTTATTTTATTGTTTTTGACAGAGAGAGATACAGAGATAGAGAGAGAGCTGCACTGGGGGAACTCCCCAGTTCAGCATATGGGTCCGCACGGGTCGGGGCTGGGACTTGATCCTTGGTCCCCAGCGCTGCAAAGTGAGCGCTCAACCCACTAAGCCATCCCGGCTTCCCCACATTCGGAAATTTAGACGTGAGAAATTCTAGAGAGGTCCAAATTACTGCCAGTGTGTTTCTGTAGGAGTAAGCACTCTGTAAAATGCTGGAGCTCATGAAAAGCTACTAAAAATAATTGTGAAGCTTTCTCCTTTTTAATTTCATCATAATTTAATATTATAATAACTGTTTGCCTCTTAAATGTTAAATACAAGTAACTTGTAAATCCATCTTGGCTGACTGTTTATTAGGGTTTCAGTAAACCCTGGGGAAACACAACCCCACAGTGAGACACATGGAACGATGAGATGCTCCTGCCAGGACCAGGGCAAATAAAGCGTGTCCCAAAATTCACGCAAGAAGTAATTTTGATAGAAAACACAGGTTTATAATTAAAAATTGTAAATTTTCATTGCTCAACAATGAAAACGCGTTGTTCTTTCATGTAGCGCTCCATTTTTAATAACCGTGAACTGTCAGCTGTCACGCTTTTTTTTTTTTAATTTTATTTATTTATTTTTTACAGAGAGAGAGAGAGAGAGAGAGAGAGAGAGAGAGAGA
>PVKE010046941.1:0-12090 GCA_004027555.1 Craseonycteris thonglongyai | reverse complement strand
CCACAAGGACCGAGGATCGAATCCCGGCTCCGGCCCAGGCAGGACCCACATGCTGAACTGGGGAGTTCCCACAGTTCGGTTCTCTAGCTGTCTCTGTCTCTGTCTCTCTCTCTATCTGTCAAAAGTAAAATAGAAATAAATATGCACTGAAGATAAAATAATTACTCTCTATAAATATAAAAAGATATAAAAAAATAAAAATAAAAATAAATAAAAATTCTTTAATTTCATCCATCATGCAGAATTTATACTAATTTGTTTTAAAATGTCATAATTACAGTGTTTGAAAAATCAATTTTTGGATCTTATTTTTCAAGTTTATGCATTCTTACAAGAAATATAAAAACCAAAATATTTTATTCGAAAAAAAGGAAAGCATACACACGGTCACATGCAAGTGGACTTAGGAGTATACTAGAGAGAAGTCTTGGTCCACGTTGTTAACATAAAGAATTAAGTCTGCAATTTCATAAAATATGTCAAAGCCCTGTCATGGAAATATCTGCTTTCAGTGCTTTAATAACCTTTTGTAACAAGATATATTCATAATATAGTAAACTGTATTTTCCATGTCTCCATTTCCCATTGAATGTAAAGATTTCCTAAAGGCTGGCTTGAAACGGCACCCAAATTTCTTGACTGTATGTGAATATGCTACTTCCCTCTTCTTGGTGCATGTTGTATAGTAATCTGCTCCGTTGGAAAATCAGGGTTTATATGAATATGCTACTTCTCCCTTCTTGCTGCGTGTTGTATGGTAATCTGCTTTCTTAGAAAATTAAGGTTTTGACTGAGCTATGCTTAGTGGAGACTGATGGAGTTTGCTGGAGCAAGGATAACATAGTGTAAAGCCTATCACTCCCATTTGGAAATGTCCAGTCTGAGTTTTCCCATATCCTTCTTATTCATCCCTTCCAAACCCAAGCAACAAGGGACATAGGGACCACAGTAAATTTTTACCATAGTGTATCAGCATGTGCTACCACATCTTTCTTTCTGTATAGCAATTTCATTTTCTTGTTTTTCTGATTACAATTCTTTTCATTTTTTTAAGATTTATTTTATTGTTTTTGATAGAAAGAGAGAGAGACAGAGAGAGAAGGGGGAGGGCCCAGAGTAGTCTCCATAGTTGTACATCATCAATTTTTGACATGGTTTCATTCCACACAGGTGGGTGGGGGAGGAGGGGAGCGGGTCACACAGGGCAGGAACCAGGCCTGAGGCCTCCCTAATGGAAAGCACACCCCTGGGAGCTGGGGGCCTAATCCGGGAGACTCCCACATGGGAAGCACATCCCAGTTCAGCATATGGGTCAGCACAGGCTGGGGCTGGGACTAAATTCTCGGACCCCAGGGCTGCAAAGCAAGTGCTTAACACACAGGGCCATCCAGCTTCCCTGTGATTATAATGCTCGACTCTAGACTTTATCTCAGTCCAGAGTATATTTACTACACTATTGTAGAAATTTTATAATTATATACATTGGGTGAGAATCTAAATAATTACCAGTAATACCACCTAATATTATTTATTGTTTTATTAAAAAGAAAAATGTATTTTATTGCCCACAATATTCACAAAACCTTTGTTTGTTTTAATTATGAAGTTGTTATTATGAAGATACTCTTTAATCATCATCATCTAACCTGGAAATTTCACAGAACTCAATTACTAAGTTAATGTCTATGGCCAGGTTTATAATAATAATGGCTTAAATCAGCCACTGTTCCAGAAGAGAAACTGTATGGTGTGGTGGTAGATCAATTCTCTCCCGAAGAGGCAACTGTTTTGGACTCTCATGCACTCTGAGTTGCAGTGAAACCTTAGCATAACATTGAACATTACTCCATAAAATTATGACATGGGCATAATTACATCTTATTGGTTAGAAGAGAGGACAGAAGAAGATGATCTCTTTAGGCTCCTTTTAACACAACCATTGGCTGACTTAGAGTCGAGGTCATTTTAAGAATTGAATATCAGGATGCTGGAATAGCTCAGTAGTTGAGCACTTGCCTTGTGGTAGCAAGGTCCGGGTTTGATTCTGGGGCCCGGCCCATGCAGACACATATGCTGCTCTGAGGCATGACTGGTGACCACCAGGATGGCTGGGTGGTGAGCGTTCCTGCCTCCCATGCATAAAGCCCCCCAGTTTCTTTCCGGCCCCATGTAGCCCCATGCTCACCTGTGTGGAATGAAACCATGTCACACCCACACCCCCACTTTCACCTTTTCTCAAACAATAAAATTAAATTAAAAAGAACCAAAAGTTATAGAAATCTCTTGACTTTTTTGGGGTAGAAATCTATTTATTCAGAAATAATATATTTATCCAAAACCTCCACCTAGATAGAAAATAGGCTGCCTGTCCTTTTAAAAAAGATACCTGACAATAAGGAGATCTTTTTCAGTTTCTTGTTAAATACTGGCTCTGAGAAAGAGAGAGAGAGAGAAAGAGAGAGACCAATGAATGAACGTACTGTAAGTCAAGACAGCTCTGAACAGAAGTGGACTCCATATTTTTTCCTTGCAAGTTTAACAGGATGCTTAAGGATTTATTCCAAGTCCTCCAGCTCCAAGTTGCTTGCTGTATTGTAACTAAAATGAAAGCAATAGGTCCGAATTGCAGAAGAAAGATCAGACATGCTCCCACCCACTTTCTTAAGTCTTCTCTGTCCAAAGAAAGTAGAATGACAACACATTTAGATTTGGAAAAGTACTGATTGATAGAACAACCTTCTACCAACACTCCAGGATCAGTTGGAATGGAACAGAGGAAAAAAGTAGAAAACAACAACAATGAAAGCACAAAGCCTTCAGCCAGTTTATTAAAAACATTTCTGTTTGAAATATTTTTTTGATTTGTGGCTTTTCTTGATGACTTCTCCAGACATCTGCTTTTATTCCCCTACAGTTATTTCAAAGGATAATGAAAAGTGGGTAAAAAAAAAGATTTTTCATGCTCTATGCTATGGGAAAAAGAAAGTATAGATTATTTTTGTCCTTGCTTTGATCATTCTTTCCATGACTCTCTAGTCAGCTTCATAAACTATTACTGAGATCAAAACATAATTCTTGTTATCACTCTGAACAAATACCTGCCTGAGTAATTGTGCAGAAGTTTCTTTTCATTGGCTTGCTCGGGAGCATAGTTTTTAGAAATATATAGCATAGAACTCTCAAAACCCTATTCATTAAAAACTCAGATTCCTCACTGACAAGGGTTCCTTGGACTCTCAGCATATATAGCAGCTTTGAAATGAAACTCAAGTGTCATTTCTTTTTATGTAGCTACAGATGTGAATTGGTGGTCCCTAATGATCTCATTTTCCCTACTTTTGTTTGTCCCCAGTTTCTCCCAGCTGGAGACAATAATGTCCTTTTCTTGCTAGGCCAGGCTGACCCCAGTTTTCTAGCATAGCCTGGTCAGGTCAGGACGTTAGAGCAGTTTTGTGTGCACCACCTGTCAGTAGAGTCTTGGACTATTCTTCCTGGTTCGTAATTGGCATGGATGTAGGGAGCCCTTGCACTGGAACATATGAACGTTCTGTTGTAATTTTCTTCCTCGTTACGCACCATATTAATCCAGGTCATGAATTTGGTCTGCTTTCCTAGCTAAACATGACATAGTCCCTGAGCTACAGCTCCCTGGGCTGTGACTCCAACTCCTTACTCAACTAGCACCAAGACTTTCCTGTGGACCCTGAATCCTGGCAAAAAGCTTGTTGTAAGACAGTGATAATCAACAGTATATGAATTCCTGATGTTGTTCTGTGTCTAACTGATCAAGAACCTCAATTACTCAGTCTTGAGGCTGCCATGTTCTTTGATTTTGGGGTATTTGACTTCTGGGCTATGCCCTCAAAAGCTAGCTGCTCCAAACTGGTGGACGTTCTCATGCCCTGCTTTTCAGTCTCAGCTTCTCTGCCTTTCTTGGGTATACATGTTGCTAATGTATCAGAATGCCTCATGGCTCAGTCTTCCTAATTTATGATACTATGGTGTTTTCCCTTATATGGACATATAAATGCATTTGTTTTAATTATTTTAAGGTAAACTTACTAAAGCTTAAGGCACTGCATCTCCAACTTTCCCTAGACTCCTCAGAAGCTGATATGAAAGAAGGTTGTCTTAAAGCCACTTGAAGCCCTTGAAAGACTATTCAGTTGACCCTAGAGAACTATACTTAATATTTATAACCTGTCCATATACTTCAGGATCTGTGACATGCCCAAATGACGCTTTGTATATCTACCTAGGCTAATAGAAATCACTGTTCATAATCTCATTACTTGATGATTTCTGGATTCCCAAGAACTTCAAAAGATTTTCCTTTGTCTAAAATTCCAATTAATTCTTAAATTTACTTTAAATTTAACCTTTGACCCAGTTGAGCAAAAAAAGATGATGCTGATATCTAATAGTATGATTTGATTGTATAGACTCTGGTAGTTAAAAGATATCAAAGTTGTCCTTCTGGCACTGGAATTCTATTTCCCACAGCACAACTTTAGTAATAACTGAATTTCTTCCCATCTCTGAAAAACATGTTTTCTATCAACCCGTTTTAATTCTCCTTTGCCTCCTAGAAATCATTTCCTTTCTGGCATCTTTCCCAGATCATTTCTTCAACCTTATTCAGAAAAATTTCATTTTCTCTAATATACCAAATCATAGAAAATAATTCATTGCTCAGGCTTTTTATTTTAACCTTGTCCTTTATAATGGAGATTAGATTTTTCTTCAGAACACAGAACACAAAGTTGATAATAAGCTCAGGCAAACGTATAATTATGGCACATTTAGGGCACTGGAAGAATTTTTATGGTGTCCCTACTTCCTGTGCTCATAGTGAACTACATACTTCTTTAGCTCTACCGGTGAATGACCAGGCAACTTGTATGTTTGTTTCTTGATCATTAAGAACTCCTGTTAATATTATTTTAAAATCGGTCTGTTTTGGGTTTCCTCTCAAGCTGCCAATCTGCTACATATTAGTAATTTTTACCTTATGGGTATGTGCCCCTGTTTCCCTCCTGGATGTTAGACATCCTCTTCAACGTGGTCCACAGCTGCTGTCTGGGTGTTTTAGTCACCATCATCCTAGGATTGCCTTACTGTCTCCTTTAAATTGAAAACCCAGTTTCCTCATCATCTTTCTTGTTTTTCTTTTTCTTTATTTTTTTTTCTTTTCTTTTCTTTCTTTCTTTTTTTTTTTTGTGATGAAATATATGTTCTGTTACTTGCTTGAGAAAGGCTGTGTGAGAGTATATCAGGGTTAACCAGGAGGGGCGTGGGGGAGACAACCCAGAACCAATAGGAGATTTGTTTCAAGAAACTGGCTTATGTGATTGTGGGAGCTGGTAAGAGAAGTCTGAAATCCATAGAAAAGGCTGTCAGAAAAAGCAGGTTGAAAGTCTCAGACAAAGGCTGAAGCTGCACTCCACAAGTAGAATTCTTTTTTTTTCCTTCCAGGAAACCGTAGTTCTGCTTTTAGCCTTTCAACTGATTGAGTCAGGCTTACCCAGCACATCTAGAATAATCTCTTTTACCTAAAATCAAATGATTATAGATGTTGATTTTCTCTATTCTTTCTTGAGATCTTAAAAGTTGTTTAAAGGCTATAAGAAAAGCTTGGTGAACCACCCTTATTCAATGAGAGTTTATCTTAGGTGACTTAAATATAGTATCTCTTCCTTTTAGTGTTGAATAAATTTTTATGAATCTTTATTTTTAGTTCTTTTTTTCTAGCCTCAATTTGAATTAATGTGCTTTCATAAATATATCCCATACTTTCTACCAATAATAAATGAATATAATTGATTAAGTTACTGCTTTTCTTATTTACATTTAATTTCTTGCCTGTATCTGGATCTCCTCAGGAATAAGAAAAGACCTCTTGAATATGGAACTTCTACAGCTGACTATTTTCATCCATCGTAGTCCCTAGCTGTGGAGGATATGTTCCAAAGCCCCCAGTGGGTGCCTGAAATTGCAGGCAGTGTATAATAGTATGTTTTCTTTTTAGTATACATACCTATGATAAAATTTAATTTATAAATTTGGCATAGTAAGAGATTAAAAACAATAACAAATAATAAAACACAATTATATCTATATACTGTAATAAAAGTTATGGGAACATGGCCTCCCTCTCAACATATCTTATTGTACGGAAAACACACTATTTGTCTTCTTGGGATAATGTGAGATGAGAAATGCCTATGTAGTGAGATGAAGTGAGGTGAATGAAACATCATTAAGTAAAATAAGGGTTACTTGAATGTAAGCACTGTGATACCACAACAGTCTATCTGATAACCTAGATGGCTATTAGTGAATAATGGGCAGGGAACGTATGCAGCGTGGGGACATTGGACAAAATGACAATTCATATCTTGAGTAGAACAGCACAAGCTTTCATTGCACTATTCAGAACAGCTTGCAATTTAAAACTTACGAATTATTTCTCCTTTGGGGTTTTTTCATTTAATATTTTTAGACCATGGTTGACCACAGGTAACTGAAACTGTGGAAAGCAAAACCATGGATAAGGGGGAAATACTGTACTGTGTTTTAATTCTCATTAATTTCAGTATCATCTTTTGACCTTTTTCTGATCTTGCCTAAGATCAGAGTTTTTCATTGTAGCTATTCATATAATGTAAGCCATACATAAATTTGAACTTCTAGTATGAAAATTCTAAGAATCTGGACATTCTGTTCTTTAATCGTTAGAAAGCAAATTATGAAGTTTAGCTTCCAATTCCTTACTGCTATGACAAATTCCACCCTAAACAGCACAGGGAAAACACATTCCAGTTTCATTCACATTAGCAATGAATTTCAATTCATAACCTGCTATAGTTGGCTTCAGCATTACTAACATTTCCTTCCCATATCCTTATCTATAGCTTCAGCCTCCAACAAAGTCCCTGAGACATATGGTTCTGTATTTCTTGGAAGGTTTGCAGCAATTCATTACTATGTTCAAAATCCTTTGAGTCCAGCTACAATGCTGGATAATTACTCCAATATGGAAAAGAGTCAAAATGCATGTGAGCATGCTTCTCCAATAATTTCTAATCCAAATCTTCAAAGCAACAACACATATTCTTGCTTAGATTTTAGAATTGTAGGGCAGAAGCTCAGTTAAATGTTGTACATAATGCTACTTTGTATGGTAAGCAAGGGAAGTACATGGGCTTTAATCAGCTTTGAGCCATTGGTATTTAAAAATATTTCTACACCAAAGGAAGGACTTCTCTGAATCACTGCTACTGCTCAACCAGCAACTAGATCAGCCAAAATGAAATAGTCATAGTCAATCAGTAGCTGTGGCAACATGGCTCATTTCAAATCATTATTTTATTTATTTACTTTTATTTTTATTTTTAAAGATGTATTGCTTTTTTAATTGTTTGAGAGAAGGTGGGAGAGAGGAGGGTTGGGGGTGGGGGGAGTGTTTCCATAGTTGTGACATGTTTTCTTTCCAGAAGGATGTGACATGGTTTCTTTCCAGGTGGATGTAGGGCTGCGTGGGGTGGGAACAGAACTGGCGACCTCCCACATGGAAGGTGAGAACCTTCATGACTGAACCATCCTGCTGGTTACTAGTTGTGCCACAGTTCAGCATATGGGGTGGTATGGGCCAGGGCCAGGATTTGAGCCCTAAACTTCATGATTGCAAGGCAAGCTTTCAACCACTGAGCTAACCCGGCATCCCCCAAACTATTATTTTAATGCTAGGGAATCCTTTTTACAAACAATCTTATGTGGAATTGCAATAATAAAAGAGATGAGAAAAGAATCGCTCAGGTTGAGAAGTATGAGTTGCAAGTCCTTTTAGCTTTCTCTTATTATCATGGTGTCCAGCAAAGAACATCTGTAGAATCTCAGAGCTTTGCAGAACAAGCTAAGAAAACCATAAATTTATATTAGTTCCAAGAACATTTTGGTTATTTACTTAACAATATATTGATTATTTCTGCTATGTAAAATGTAGCCAATAAGCACCAGTCAGCGTGCCAACTTTTGGGAGGACTCGTACATAACCTTAAAATAAACAACCAGGGGAAGAAATTACCATGGAAAATAAAATCTTTGAACCTGGAGAGAATCTGAAATGAAAACATTAGAAGAACATTATTATGGAAAACAACTTGGAGCACAGACAAGTATTTAAAAACATGCTAAATAAAACACACCTGATCTTGTTTGATCTGGGCGACTAAGTAGAGCTAATCTTGGCAAGCATGTAGAAAAAAACCTACAGTTACCAAGAGCTTTCTAAACACCACATAGTTTTGAAGCAAATATATAGTTTTGTTTTCCAGGACCTAGTAAATATAATGTTCTACTCACCAGCACTTTAGCACAGTTGTTTTCCTTGTGGAGAACACAAATATAACAGACACACCAGGACCCTAAAGTACTTTATATCAATCACCAGGAGAAGATTACACTATATCCATCAAATGTATAATTATATGATTATAATATAATATAATACAATATAATATAAAATAATGTAATATAACTATGTATTGTTGTTGGAAATTTGTTGGAAATCTCATATGGTATGTAAGAAGCGTAAATTTCCAGTAACCAGAATATTTGTAGGGTTGGATATTGCATTAACTGACTATATCATAAAGAAGTTCCTATGTATAAGAGCTAAAGAGCAGCTAAAGTTATTGAAGAGACCAGAATCAAGAATATGAGACAAAAAATTTTGAAAGTTTAAAGGTTGAAAGCTTTGGCAGAGAAAAGTAGAAGGCACGAATTATAAGATATATGAGTTTTGGAGATTTACAACATGCTGACCATAGTTAACAATTCTGTATTGCATACTTGAAATTTTCTAATACACTTTGTTCTCATTAAACATACACAGTGGTAACTATGTGATGTGAAGGATGTGTTTAACCTTATTGTGACAGTCCTTTCACAATCTATACACATATCAAATCACCATGTTGTATAGCTTACATTTACAAAGTGGTATTTGTCAATTAGATCTCAAGCTGGAAAATAAGTAAAAATTAAATTTAAATTAAAAAAATGAAGAATCTTCTCTTGCTTACATAGGCTTAAATTTACTATGTTTTTCAATTGACATTTGTCTTCCAAAAGAAGGTTTGTGTTTCAATGACAAGGACAACAATGCTGCCTTTGTGGAACCTATCTGTGTGACTGACCAGGGCCAAATCAGACTGGGCACAGCATAAAGCACACTTTTGCTTCTTCTGCCAAATGGTGCTTCATCTTGGTGGTAGTGCCATATGGATGGCATACAGATATAACAGTTGTATCTCCATACAGTGGTGAGCCAGTCCCCAGTGAATCTAAAGGCTGAATGTTTGGATTCTGTAACCAAATGATATAATTGTAGATACATAGCCTATCCTGACTAGGCATTCATCCTTTCATTAATGAACATATGCAGTTAGTTTTTCAAGGAATTTACTTAGGCACTGTGTGATTGCTGTAGGGCATGTAAAGTTTAATCTCCCTAAGGATCTTGTTATGGTTATTCTTATATCTTTCCTTCTGCCCATCCCTGAAATTTCTCACTTTTCTTCTTGGAATGCCATACTAGAATTAGATTTGCTTCCAGCGACTGGCCATGGCTTTGAAAAACGAGTCTCTTGCTTGCCAGGATCCCCATACAGACTCTGCCAAGTCAAATTTCGTGCCAAAGAGAATGTGTGCTTTGTTTGATCAGCAATGATTTCTGAGCTGCGGCCTGGAAAAAGAAAACACGGATTTTGTCAGTATCTATGGAGCCAGAGAAAAGTGTTCTGATTGCAATCTGTCCTAATTACAGCTGTGCTACTACAAAGTGTGCCACTCAGAACATCTACTGTGGTCTCATGGCAACCACACTCAATTTCTGCATAAAGCAAATGCTAGGGACTTTTAAATACAGGAGCTGTACAACTTGTAAAGTATTCAATTCTGAATTGAATGAGTTGGAAGTGACTTTGTTTTTGATAACTTACTCTTTCTATTGAAAATCCTTTTCTACTATCCACCCAGAATGCTAGGTTCCTCCCTATCCCCATGATGATCCTTAAATATCTACCTTGAACTTATGATGATGATTGGATTCAACATTGTAATTGCATATGCCTGACTTTTCCACTCTGTCAACAGCCTCATTCCTGGAGTATCTCCCAGTGTGCATGTCATATCCTGTTAGTTAGATTTGAGCCTATAAGACTGCATCATATAGCTTTATAAGCATAGGTCACATTTAATTCTCTGTCATTTTCAGCACTTAACACAATATTAGAACTTTGAAAGGATGAAACAATTTCTTAACACTTGTAGGTTTAAGGCACTTATAAACTGTAAAAGTACTTCTATGTTATTTTCTGCAATTCCCACAATTACCTCATGAGTAATGGCAAATCCCTCTTAGACAAATGAGGAAACTAAATTATAAAGCCTAAGTGGTTTCACTGATGTCACACAGATAATGACAGAACTAGATTTAGAATCAAGTTCCCTTGTTTGCTAGTCTCAGATATTTTTTGTTAAATATTGTCCAATCACATCATTGTTCTCTGAAAGCTATTCCTACCAGAAATCTCATTTTAATTAGGTATTTCATCCATTTACAAAATCATGCTGAGTGGAAGCAGTAAACACTGTCTGGGTTGCCCAAAGTTGCAAAAAGATATAAGAACAAAACCAACAGACAGACTTTCTTTTTTTTTTTTTTTTTAATAACTCTTTGAAACTGGGTGGTGCTACCTCAGATCCACCTTGACACCAAGTTATGTTGAAACAGTTTTTATCACAGGGACCACTAGGTGCCTTTCTCAAAACTACTCCAATGTGGTTTTACAACAGTGTTCAAATAAGTAAGACTCTCTCTCAGAGGTTCATTGGGCTTCCTGCCATATCTATGGATCTATGATCGTGACTTTAATTTTAGAGCATGGAAAGTATCTTAATAAGGATCATGAATCACATTTCACAAATGAGGATAGAAGAAGTGAACTTAAGTAACTTATTCTATCAGGTCCACAGAGCCAGTTAGGTTTGTTTATTCATTAACTGATTCACTCAAAAAACATTTATTTGAAAACTTATTTTGTTCCAGGAACTATTCTGGGTACTGGAAACACAGCAGTGGAAAAAAATAAATAAATAAAAAAGAAAAAGACAAAAATTATTGCTCCCATAAAGTTTATATTCTAGTGAAGGAAGGCAAATAATAATTAAAAACAGAAAAATAAATTTTAGAGTGTATCAAATGGTGATAATGCATGAGAGAAAAATAAAGCAAGTGTCTCAGTCTGCTTGAGTGGTTATAACAAACACAGACGGGGTAGCTTAAAAATAACAGAAATGTGTAGTATAGACTGAAGTCGGGAGCATGATGCCTCCAGCCTTATTATTATTATTTTTCCCCCATAGGATTGTTTTGTGGTATGTTTACACAATGGAATATTACACAGCGATAAGAAAAGATGAAATACTGCTATTTGCAACATGAATGGACATTGAGATCATCATGTGAAGTGAAATAAGTCAGACTGAAAAAATCAAGAACCCTATGACTTTGCTTATATGTGGAATGTAAACTGAGAGTAACAAACAGAAACTCATGGACACCGTCAATAACTTAGTGGTTACCTGAGGTAAGTGGGGAGGGAGGTGGGGGAACAGGGAGGGGCATCAAATATATGGTGATGGAAAGAGAACTGACTGGGTGGTGAGCACATTATGCAACACATAGATGATGTAATGTAGAGTTGTACACCTGGAACCTATGTAATATTTACCAACCAATGTCACCCCAATAAATATAACAATTAATAATAAAAAAAATTACAGAAATTTACAATTCTAGAGTCTGGAACTCCAAGATCAAAGTACCAGTATGGTCACCTTCTGATGAGGCCCCCCTTCCTGGTTCTTGGGGCCTTCTCACTGTGTCCTCATGTGGAAGGGCCAGGGAGCTTGGGGTCTTTTGTATACTAGGCCTAACCCCATTCATGAGGGTTCTACCTCATAATCTAAACACCTCCCCAAAACTTCACCTTCTTATATCATCAGAGTGCACGTGAGGATTTT
>PVKE010046940.1:0-12094 GCA_004027555.1 Craseonycteris thonglongyai | reverse complement strand
AGAGAGAGATACAGAGACAGAGACAGAGAGAGAACTGAACTGGGGGAGCTCCCAGCTCAGCATATGGTACCGCACGGGCCGGGACTTGATCCCTAGTCCCCGGCGCTGCAAAGTGAGCGCCTAACCCACTGAGCCATCCTCTGTTTGAATCTTAACTATACTACATACACATGTAAATCTGTTCAAGCTCTGTAACCTCTCTGTGCCTCACTTTCTTCAAATGTAAAATACCATAATAGTACCCATCTCATAAGGTTTTTATGATGATTAAATGAGTTAATATAAGGAAAGTACTTAAGACAGAACCTGTGCATAGAAAACATTAGTATATGTCAGCAAGTAATGCCATGTTAAAAATAGCTTCATTAACTCTATGATTCTCTATGTTGTTCTCTTCCCTGATGATCTACTAAAGATATTTATGAATACTGAAATGTCCAATGAAGAGCAAGGGAAAGAGAAAACAGCAATTAGTAATCAGAAAGAAAGAATTACACATCCCAGATTCCTGAGGTTGCTCTCACGAGGGAGAGTGCAAACAAATCAACGCCTTTTAACACTACTCTTTCCTAAAACAATGCAGTACTTATTATCTCGGGATTTTAAACATGAAAGACATCTTTTTCCAACTGCAAAAAGAGAACAAGAGGGCAGGTTTGATTCATCTAATAAGATTTTGCTATCTAATGTCCTTGTTTGAATTTATATTACACTTTTCTTTTTTGACTAAAATGCACTGAGCATACGCTTTGTCTTTGAGGCCATTAATATGCTAGCACTTCCTTACCCATTGCAATTAATTTGCTGGCACTTTCTCCTCATGTATACTCATTACAGTCCCACTAGGGAAGCACTACTTCTGATATTATGTCTTTCACATAACTTAAAGCTTTACTTGTCTTAATTTCACATTCCACTGAGAAAATAAATGGTTTCCAAGGGGATGAGGCAATATAATTTCTAATTTTGTCTTTAAAACACATAGGTAATCTATTTAGAATTAGATCTCCTTGAATACCTAGGACTGGAACACTTTACAATATCATGATTCTAAGCCCATTCCTGCTCTAGCCATCCAGGCTTCCCTATAGCCTTGGCCTATCTACCATGTGAAGACTCAGCTCAGAGGCAAATTAAATAAAACCAAAGAAGTCTATAAGGAACCCGGCTGCCACCCTTAGATAGGGTCAAGAACTGGTCTACTTCTCCAAGCCCAGAGTGTGTTCTATCTATTTAAATGTCATTGGAACTACAGTTGTGCTTTAACCTCATCCATCAGTTTCTAGAGCCCAGGCATGGGCTTTGGTCTGATTCTTTCTGGGCACTCCAGTTCCTGATGACATTGGAAATTGGACTAGATGGATTCTGATATACAACTTTGGCCTCATTGGCATTTATTGGACATGTCTTCGTGACTTCATTTGTTGATTTCTATTTGACTACATATATCTCCAGTCCCTAGAAGTTCTTTTTATTTTGAAGCAACTATAAGCTTGGACTCCCTTGTGTATAAATGACAGCCTAGACTAAGAAATCGTTAATATTGCTTGTGGGTAAACTGATCTAGGTTTATTTCTGCACTCAGAGATGAGAACTACATTTGGGTCTGTTAGTTCTGGCCCAGCCTATGTCTACTTACTCCGCTCCTCACTGAGTAGATATAGGTGTTTTATTGTGCCCCACAGCAGAGCATCTTTTTTTTTTATATATATATCTTTTTTTTATATTTTATAGAGAGTAATTATTTTATCTTCAGTGCATATTTATTTTTTTTTTATTTTACTTTTTGACAGAAAGAGAGAGAGATAGAGACAGAGACAGCTAGAGAACCGAACTGTGGGAACTCCCCAGTTCAGCATGTGGGTCCGCCTGGGTCGGAGCCGGGATTCGATCCTCGGTCCTCGGTGCTTCAAAGTGAGCGCTCAACCTGTTGAGCCGTCCCGGCTTTCCCAGCAGAGCATCTTATAGCCATGAGTCATTAAAATTTAGAATCACACACATGTATCTGTACTGAGGGTGCCAAAAAATGCACACACATTTTAGGAGATGTTATCTATGTATTACTTTTAGAAATTGGATTGAATTATGGTAGCAATGTGTATGTAGTATGATGTTCACTCAAAAGATGGCATTAATCAAATGAATGCTAGTGTTCAAGCATGTGACAAGCAGGACATTCTAGGAAAATGGTGGAAGCACGGTTGTTATTTGAGGAGCATAAGACCATTTTAAAGTGGTATTTGAAATTTGAGAATGTTGTGGAAGTACAATGACAATGGAAGCATGAGTGTGCAATAGAACCTTCATCACGTCTAACAATGGCACTCATTTGTTGATAAGTTTGAGATACATGGTAAATTGAAATGGCATGCACAGTGATATGAGTGCACACTTTGGTCAACGTTGCTCAAGCAATAGTTTGCTGTAATCAGAAGTGTCTGGGTGCTAATGCTGATGTAAGAATCATGGTGTGTGTGTGTCCAGCATTCGTGGTCTCACGAACTCGAAGAATGAAGATGCGGACCCGTGAGGAAAGGTTAATCAGTGGATGTATTATTGTAAGAAAAGACAAAGCTCTCTAACGAGAGGGGACACCCAGAAGTGAAATGCCCACAACTAAAGACAAAGTTACTTCTTATATAGGTAATATCTACACATCTATTAGATTCAGGTACCAGGTACCTACATATTAATCTTTGTCTTGGGTGGTATGTACTGTTGCGTAGGCTCAAAGGAGTTTGAAACAAACTATGAGACATTCCTGTAGGACATAAATTTGTTTCACCTGAGGATTGCTACAACATAGAAAACCTGGTGAGGGATATCTCATTCCAGCCCATACCTGGTTGTCCTGACTACTTGTATGTTCCTGGTATAGTTGCTACAATGACCGAGGACATCCCTAACTGCCTAGCCATTCATTAACTATCCTGACTCAATGCTAATCACTTTGAGCACCTCTTGTAATTGCAGAAGTCAAATGTGACTTGTATTCATCTTTTGCTATCGGTATATATTGAGAATTACAGTTTTAATACAATTTTTTTCTTAAAAATGTGTATACATTTTTTGGCACCCTTTGGATATATGTATATGCACACATATATAGTCTGGGTTACTAGATATTTTTTCAGATATTCTTATGTCCAAGTCACTTATCCATTCAATAAATATTATTTGAACAATATGCCAGAAACTGGAGAATAGGGGGAAGAATCAATGATTAAGGAAACATGGTCCAACACAAGTAGAAATAGAAAATCTGAATAATCTTATGTACTTAAACTATAAAAACTATAGGTTAGGGGAAAAAAAAACAACACATAAACTTTTCATAAAGCAAACCCTGGGTCCAGACGCGACAGTAATGATTTCTACCAAATATTTAAGTAATTGATTATTTCAATTCTACACAATTTTTTTCGTGAATCAAAAGATTTTTACAGTAAGTAACAAAATGGAAACTTTTCATGTTTATTTTATGAGATGAAAATAAGCCTGATACCAAAACATGAAAAGGACAATACAGAAAGGAAACTTATAGGTCAATCAAGAATACAGTGTCAAGAGTCAAAAGCAAAATAGATTCAAACAAAATTAACTCATAGACTAAAACCCAATCAAGTTGGGTTTATTCCAGGAAGAAAAAGGTTGATTTACAATGAAAATTTAACTAATAAAATCATCATATTGCTAGACTAAAGAAGAAAAATTATATTACACTGCCATCTTGATATATATGGAACATCATTTGATAAAAGTTAGCATCCATTAAGGATAAAAATTCTTAATAGTGATAGAGAAATGTTCCCTTAACCCAATTTAAAGCATCTATGTAAAACCTACAACAAAATATGAAGCTTTATCTCTGAAATCAGGAATGAAAAAAAATTGTTCTCCTAATTCTTTCTGATTCAACATCTCCCTCCTTTCCCAGACCATCACTTTATTTTTATGTCTTGTGTGAATCTATCAATTTCCATCTTATATCAAGGCCTTAATTTGCATGAACAACTAAGTGGATAATCAGAAAGCATTAGTTTGAATCATCCCTTTGCCATTTACCAGCTGTATGATTGGGGTAAGTCCTTTAACGTGAACCTCAATTTACTCTTTTATGAAAATATGGCAAATGCATAAGACCTTCCAGGACTCACCACAATATAAAACTTACCATAAAATAAAAGCCTCCCACATCTCCAGGGAATCTTGGGAGCCAAATATTAACAGAAGACTCTTTGCTAGGTGACCTCTAAGTCCACTCCAAGTTTCATAAACTTCTGCATGTTTTAAATACATTTTCCTATTCTCTGCAGAGCTACAAGCTCCTAGAAGATGCAGTTTGTGATTGATTTACTCATGTTCACTCCTTTAGCACAAGTACCAGCACCTTACACACTCCACTTGCTAAAGAATTATTTGCTTTTTAAGTAAATCATAGACAAGAACCATATATCGACAGGGTGCTGTCTTACATAAAGAGTTAGGTAAGTAAGGAATTTGACTAGGAATGGCCAGTGATGCTAATCAATAACATCAGGATCTAAGTCCAAGTGTCACGTCTCAGAGGCTAAGGCTATAATGACTTGGTTCATCCAATCATAGATAAAATAGCAAGAGGAACCTTGGTGATCATCTAGCTCAAGCATGCCATTTTATCATTTAGGTCGCCCCACTGCTGAAATGCTTTCCCACGTAACATAGAGAGAAAGCTACAGCAGTGGCAAGGCTTCCTCTCTTCTCCAGAGATCTTTTCAGCCAGTCACATTCCTTACCTCAAAAAGCTCTGTTGCTAGGCAACCATGAGCTCTTTCAACCACTTAAGTTTTTAAGTGCATTTTAGAAAATTTCTCTGCTTGACATATTTGAATGATGGTGGTGTTTACTAGAAAGAAAGAACAAGCTGGAAATGGCCAGTCTGTGAGCTTAGGGCAGTTAAACCAATTCATTTCCCCAACTGGAAATGGGACTGTCCCAGCTGATGGGAATAATGAGCAAGATAATGGCATTACAGCATCAAGCATGCAGAGTCCACATGTACCCCAGGGAATGCTCACTGAGATGCTCACCTCTCTATCAAAAGCAAAGAATATTAATCTCAGCATGTCCTTTCAAAAGAGAGATTTTACACAGAATTACATATTTTTTGGTTGTTTGCTTTAACAGGATTTTCACTTGAAACTTCTGCATTTAATCTTATTTTTATAGCAAGTTAAAGCAGTATAGAGGCTTTTTTCTCTTCCCTGATTTATTACCTTTCCCTGAACAATTGTCCTGGGGATTCCTTCTGGCCCACTGCTGAGCTCTGGTTCTCTTGGTTTCTTTGGCTACTTTGATTAACATTACAAGTGGGAATTGAAGCTGACTTCCACAACTAGATTCAGCGATGCTACACAAATTCCTCTGCAATGCACCATAAACGTCTCATCCAAGCAGAGCTAGCTTTAATCCTGGAAATGTTTCCATTCTGTATTGCTTCCTTTTTTTTTTTTTTAAGATTTTGTTTGTTTATTTGTTTGTTTGTTTGTTTATATTGTTTGAGAGGGGAGAGAGAGAGAGAAAGAGAGACAGAGAGAGAGAGAGAAGGGAGGAGGGCCCAGAGCATTGTTTTATTCCACACAGGTTACTGTGGGGCCATCCGAGGCAGGAACCAAACCGGGGACCTCCCACGTGGGGGGCAAGAAACTTTGACACTGAGCTATCCGGGGGGTTACCAGTTGTGCTGCAGTTCAGCATATGGGATTGCTCAGACCAGGGCTGGAAATTGAATCCCGGACCTCATGATTGCAGAGCAACCACTCAACTGCTTAGCTATCCCAGTATCCTCATTTCTGTATTTCTTAATATATAATATATTCCAGTTTTGGAACATGGACCACATATTTAAGAGGATATAGTCTGTTATTCTTCAAAGGCTTGAATATGATGAGCAGATTGTATCCAATTACTCTCCTGATGATTCCTTTGTCTCATAAAGAAACTCTGCACACAGTATACGTCACCACAAACTTATCATTGTGGGTTTTTCTTAAGATCTTAATCCAACTCTGCCAATGATAATTCAACCTGTTAAGTTACAAGTGATATAAAAGCTATGAGTATTTTTATACTTAAAAATATTTGAAAGTTGTCAAATGTCATGCACATTTTAAAGAGTTAATCAGTAACTCATTTGTAATATAACATGTTAGAATTACAGTGTAATTGTAATTACTTTTATATAGCACTTTTTAGAATATAAAATACAGTGTACTTAATTTTGATATCCATGGTGACCCTGTAAGGTGGACACACTCTGTGAAGGTAAGCATTAGCTCCAATTTATACAAACGAAGACCTGATCAGGCTTAAAAGTGTCCTGTGGAAAAGCTGAGACCTCAACCTAAAACTTATAACTTCAAATCCACTACTCTACTACTTCGATTTTCTTCGTCCAGTGTCAGGAAATCATACTTACCAACCTATTCATACCATCCTGTGCTTGGTAAAAAGAAATGATAATTCTAATTATCTAATACTGATACTAAAAGTAGCTCATACCTTTTGAAAGCGTTATTCTATCATATAGGTACTATGATTATCCCCTTTTTACTGATGAGAAAACTCAGACAAAGACAAGCAAGTAACTTGCCAAATATCACACTTAAGAGGGAAAGTGAAGATTCAAACATAGGCCAATTGGCAACTCCTAACACCCCTGTGTTTGACATAAATATAAGGCAGAAATAAAGTACAGTGGTAACTATGTAAGCTCCCAGTTTCATTTGGAAAACTTGTCCCATAACCCCACAGTCATTACCACTGTATTTACTGACTACAAGCTTGAAGCAAATAACTTCAAGGTTTACCAAGTACAAAACTTCAAGCAAAAACTTATATTATACCGGTAGCAAAAGCTAGTCTAACCTACAGCCTATGGCCCGCATGCAGCCCAGGGTAGTTTTGAAGGCAGCTCAGTATTAATTCGTAAGCTTCCTTAAAACATTGAGACTTTTTATGGCTTTTTTTTAGCTCATCAGTTACTGTTAGTTTCAGTGTATTTTATGTATGGCCCAAGACAATTCTTCTTCTTTTAATGTGGCCCAGGGAAGCCAAAAGGTTGGACACCCCTGTGTTATAAGCTATCAAGCTATGCAGCTGAAGAATGTCAGACTTATAGCAGCAAAGGTCTGAGGACAGAGCTCAAGATGGTGGGAGGGCAGAGAGAGGGCTCTTCCACCAAGTTACTGACTTGGACACTCGCCTTCAATCCTGCTCTAAGTTATGCCTACATCTTTTTTCTTCTTTCAGTAATATACTTTAAATAAAACGAGGTAGGTAAGATGAATATGCATCCTAGTTTGCCCGCATCATTTTTGTTCTATGGCTGTTGTTTAACTCTCAAAAGTTTCCTAATTTGAGTAATAAATGATGTGCTAAGGAACTTGTAGTCTTTGAACTACCAAATTCTTTGATTTAGTGGAAAAAGCTATATTTTGTGATAACACTGACTTGAATGAAGTTTCTAGTTCCAAGCTATTTTAGCTTGATTAAATTACAGACATTATTGCAGCCTCATATCTTTCACTGCAAAATAGCAATACCCATATAAATCTTGCACAGTTATTATGAGGATTAAGTGATATAAAAGCACCAGTTCTCGGCACAAATTTGTTCCCATTCTTCACTTCTACTATCTTATTCTTATTTAAGACTAAACTGCATGCTGATATTTGTATCTTTCCATATATGCTGCTTTTCTTCCAAATTAGAGACATCCTTCAGTAGCCCTTATCACATGTGAGATCATTGTATGTCCCAAGCACCCAATACACTTTCTTGTACCTGCTCTTAGGTAGTAAATATGTGTTGATAGAGGGTTTGTCTATTAATTGATCATACTAAAATATTTAAGCATCAATAAGATACAAAAGTATCATGGAATCAATATTAATGCTAGAAATTCATCTAGCCCAGACCCTTCATTTAATAAAAGAGAAAATTGACACCCAAAGAAGAACAAATTCTGCTCTCTTAGGCATATGCAAGCCAAGCTTGATGGTCATTCTGCTTCTTTCCTCTTACTAAGGTATCTCTTAGCAAGCAACTGTATTTCACATGGGTATGGTGCATTATAGTTAAAAGTACTTTCCTATGCATCATCTCTTTTTGATCCTCAAATCAACACTTCATTAATGAAGTATCTAGTAGAGCAGTGGCCTTAAAATAAATCAGGCTTTCTGTTAGAGATTGCGAGTCTCTTAAATACTGCATTAGATATTAAAGAAGCATGGACCTGGTCTTGTTACAAATCTGCTCTAAGTCGAAGTTTGCATGAAGATACATTTGCAGAGATTTTGCACCCTGATAGGCCAATATGCATAGAATCCAGGAACTTCTGTGCGTGGGGTTGAGAGGAACAGTAAGCCAGAGTGTTTAGTCCGAGGCAAATGCCAAAGCCCTGCTAGAAGTGACCTGCTACAGAGGCCAGCTGAAGAAATGACCTATGTCACTCCAAGGAGAGTGACATAGGCCTCAACAATGAGTGCCTAAGAGATCAGTGCTGAGAAATAGAATCAGACAGAGAGGACATCGTGAGGGGAAATTGAAGGCAGGTAGTGCAGGATTCTTAGCAATCAGATAAACTGTTGTGATTCTAGAAAATCCCCTGATTAAGTCAAATTCAAGATGGAGCTCCTAGAAGAGATAGAAATTATACTTCTCCTATGAACACTCATTACATCTTATAGTAATTCCTTGTTAAATATCTGTCACCTCAATAAACTGTAAACCCGGTGAGCGTAAGGGAATCTCACTTTTCTTGCACTAATCAGGTACTGATCTGGCACATTGGACTTGTTCAAAAATATATTTGTTGTAAAAATTAATGAGTTAACAAGATGCATAGAGCAATAGAATCTTAATTATGGAGGCTAGATATTTGGGACGGGAGTTAATTATTCAGGCAGAGAAAACTCTAACACAGAAGCCAAATTGAGGACCTATGGCTGAAGTTCTGGCTTTGGTGTGCACTCACCTCCACAGACAAAATCCAAGGTCAATGTGGCAGAAAAAGAGACTCAATGGGACCACTGAAATTCAGGCTGGAACATATGACTCAACCCCAAGTCTAACCTGAGAGGAGCAACTCCATCGATAGCCTCTGTTCTTATTAGGGCTGGCTCAGAGAACACAGTGTGGCTGCTAGTGGGTTGAGCATTGGAGAGTCACGAAGGCATTAGAGTATTTGTCCTTGTATTAGGCCACTTTAAATAGACATTCTGGCAGACCCTGTAAAGTCTACATATTGGCTTTATTTTTTATTGTAATTTGATGGAAACATGTGGGTACTGATTTTTTAAATAAAGGCCAGAAATACTTGGAAAGATTTTGATCATTTCCATTAACTTATTAGGACTATAACAAATCAGCCATCTATTAAAATGAGAGCATTTGTTTAAACAAGATAGAGCCCTGCATTAAATTTTTTGCCCCATGCTCTGTCTCTCCCTACGCAGGTGCAGTGTGTTACTTAACTATACTTTTAAAGATTTTCTGTTTCTAGCCCATTACTTTGTTTACCTCTTTGTTTTTGATGTAAATAACTCTATTTAGAAAAAACCACTTGCTCATTTGCTTTGAGATGCATCGAAATCTTCAAGACATATCCAAAATATTCAATATGCATTTGGATCTGTGAACAATTTTTTCACCTTCTATTTGACCATCTTTTCTTATAAACAGGATCATGTAACATTTAAGGATAATTCAAGCTCAGCTATGAGTCATGGTGAGGTAAGTGCAATACAAGGTGAAGATGAGCTATGGTCAGATAAAGACCAATGAAACTAACTCTAGTATATTTAATTTTGCATCCTTGGTCTCAGGCAAGGGTCTGAAGTACAGTTATATTATCAGAAAATGGAGGAAAAAATGGATATAAAATAAAAGAATGAATGAATTGATGTTGAAGGATGTATGTTATAATTGGCTGCCCAGCAATCCAAAGTAATTCTCAAAGAGATCAAGACCACCAGATTGCTATCAACAGTGATAACAGAAAATCAAGTCAGGCCTTTGGTTGATGACATGAGTTCCCATAGCTTGACAGGATAGCACAACTCATTCTTGAGGAAAGGTAGGTGCCAGCAACAATGTCTAGGTCCTAGTACAGTAAACTTCAATTGAGGTAAAGACTCTTATCTCATCATGTAACCGAAAACTTGAGCAGAAAGATGAGGCATGGCCATTTGGAACAAAAAAGAACACTTCAGAGGTAAAGCTAAAGACTGCAGCCTGTGACATTCTGATGCTCAAGGTTCATCAGAGGTGAAGTGATCAGTAACAACAATTTTAATTCAATAAATTGGATGCTGTGGAATATCAGTAGAGCCCAGCTGTTGAGTCCTTGCCTCGTAATCACAAGCTTTGGTGTTCAATTTCCAGCCCCGAGCCCATTCAACCTCATATGCTGAACTATAGTACACTTGATAATTGCTGGGATGGTGGTAAAGGTTCTTACCTCCCATGCAGGAGGCCCCTGGTTTGGTTCCTGCCCCGTGTGGTCCCACATCTACCTGTGTGGAATAAAACCATGTCACAACTAATGATGCACAACTATGGAGACTGCTCTGGGCCCTCCCCCCTTCTCCCAAATACATATATATATATATATATATATATATATATATATATATATATATATATATACACACACACACACACACACACACACACACACACCGTACATACATACATAAAATTTTTAAAAGAAAGGAATTGGATGCTGTCAATGTACTACTTACTGCTTTGATGAGAATTGGCTAGAGAGTTAGGAGGAAGTTAAGTCACAAGCAAAGGGTTTCAGCATGTCATAGTTGAGCAGAAACAACTAAAGCAAAATGTAATACCAGAAATATCCTGCTAAGTACAAAATTTTCTTTCTCACAATTCAGGATAAATTTTATGCAGAGTAAAGGGCAGATGGTAAAGAAAATGACAAGGTGGGTAGGTCTATGTACCTTCCTGTAATCCCTACAGTTACTCTGTGAACTAGGTTCTATTTCTCCCAGTTTTACAGACAAGGAAACAGAAACTCATGGGACTTAAATAGCTTATCCAAAATTATATTACAGAAAGTGACAGAGCTAGGTGTCAAATGCAGATCTTTTCCAAGCTCATTACACCTTCAGCAACTTTAGGACTCTGAGGAACTAGGTCTCTAGACAGCAAAAGAGACCAAAAAAAAAAAAAGAAAAGGGAAGAAGGGTGGGGAAAAAAACCAGCCTGGGCTTTTCTCAGACTGATAACTATTAAAAAGTATGGTCATTTTCATCTTCTTACTCCTGAGTTGAATCAAATCCTCACTATTCAGATATTTATTGTGCTAGGTTTCAAGGCAAATGCTCCTGAATCTTGACCTCATAGAATGGACAATCATTTATAACATGAATTATAACATGAAACATTGTTAAATAACAACACACTAGCATACATAATACTAGTACAAAACTGTCATGAAACAGGAAAGAAAAACAAATGAAAGGGGTCAAATGTAAGACTTAGTACTGTTTTAAACAGAAGAAATGGGATTTTGATTTTGTCTAAACAGAATAAGTGGGAGTAGGAGGAGAGGTGATAGGGAAGGAATTAATGTAACAAGAGCAAGCGTCTGCTCTTGATAAACTACAAGTCTTATATCCCTGGGTCCCTTTAAAGATGCTCCTATCCCTTAACTATATTTATCATTTTTTCCCACATATATAGATTTCTGCTTTCTTCTCCAGCACCTAAACCCAACACTAACCCCAAATGGGTAAAGAGGTATCTATAGTCTATGGAAAATACTGGATATTTCCAAAGTCAGAGGATATGAAACACATAGCAGAGCATCTGTTTATGATTCTCTGTGCTCTATTTTTTCAAGGGCTGATATTTTTCTAGCATGCAAATAGAGATATTATGACTCAGCACAAAAGAACACTAAGTTTTCTTTTTTTTAATCAAACTGACCTCTGGTGTTGCTGTATGTTTTGTAAAGAAATGTGTCATTTGCTTTTTTATATGATATGTTATATCTTATAAAATGCCCTTAGTATTAATATCAAGAGTTAGC
>PVKE010046939.1:0-12090 GCA_004027555.1 Craseonycteris thonglongyai | reverse complement strand
GGCTGTTCTTTTAGGTTGCAGTTTTAGCTGTTAGAAGGCAGGGTAGTGAAGGTGTGGTTCCGGGGGTGGGGGCGTGTGAGTAGGAGCTAGGGCGGGCCTGAGACACAATAGCAGATTCCTCTGTTTGCAGGGAGGCTGGTGGTTCAGAGCAGAGGCCGGGCAAGCTGCTCCGGCGCCTTTTCAATGCCTCTGTGAGCCTTTCTGCTTGCAGCTCAGCAGTAGTGGGGGCCGAGCGAGCAGCTCGGGGCTTTTCTTGACCCAGTTTCTTCAGCAAACAAATTATAAGAGATAGCTGTTGGTGGGCAAAATAGAGAAAGAGGGCACTTTGAAAAATTAAAAGATATTTAAAAGGTGCAAAAAATCAATAGCAGCATGTAGACCTTATGTGAATCCTGATTCAAACACAAAGACTAATATAGATATACTGGTATTTGGGAATTTGAGCTCATATTAGTAAATGATCATTAAGTATTTAAGCATGATAATAACATTACAGCTGTTCTTTTAAGTTCTTGTCTTTAAGAGATACATACTGAAACATTTATAGATGAATTATATGATGGAGGGAAGTGAATAGAGGTATAGACTCTGTATCTTCTATAACTACACCATAGATAAAAAACGATGGGCATTAGTTGATCATTGTTGAACCTGGTTGATGGATGCATGAGCTTATCATACTAGTCTACTTTTGTATAGTTCTGGAAATTTTCATGAGAAAAAGTGAGAACAAGATTTAAAGCAAATAAGGCAAAATAAATCATCTTGGTAGTGAGTATGTAGATGTTCATTGTATTATTTCCTAATCTTTTTTTAAATTTCTCATAATTTAAACAAAGCATTGTAAAAGAAATCCCAATGAGGATAGCTATTGGGGTACTTACATTGAGGAGAGCTCTAACTCTGCAAGATCTTATTTCTTAAAGAAAAAGATAAAGATCTAAGATGAATAAGCAAAATATTCAAACCTGTTTGCACGTGCTTATTACTTTCTGTGCCTTTGGTTTGTTAAAATTTTTTCATAATTTAAATGATAATGGTTTTTCTTTAAAGATTTATTTTATTGAGAGAAGGTGAGAGACAGAAAGAAGTGGGGAGGGTCCAGAGCAGTCTCCATAGTTGTACATCATTGGTTGTGACATAGTTTCATTCCACACAGGTAGACGTGGGGCCACGTGGGGCAGGAGCTAAACTGGGGCCTCCCACATGGGAAGTGAGAACCTTTACCACTGAGCCATCTCAGTGGTTTCCAGTTGCACTGCAGTTCAGCATATGGGGTTTGCACAGTCCGGAGCTGGGAATCGAACCCCAGACCTTGTGATTATGAAGCAAGTGTTCCACCCTTGAGCTATCCTGGCATCTGTCATCTTTTAAATATGTTTAAAGCACCTACTATGTGCTGGCACCTACCTGATAGTGCTGCCAGGTTCTGAACTTACCCTGAGGATTGGCCACTTACAAGGGAGAGGCACTGGGTAAGGTTGTGCTAAGGTTTACTTCTATTAAATTAAATTAAAAACCAGTTGTTACTTAAACATTTATATAACTACAGGCAGTCATTATCTGGGTTGTTTTCAAAGGCCACATTTGACTCAGCGAGCCTTTGATTGCTGAAAAATGATGGCGGCAGCAGCAACATGAAACAGCTCTTCAGCACAAAGCTCACCAAAGAAACTATTACACAGGAGGTTTTGCTCAGGAAAAAGCAACAAAGAACTAGCTCGGGGGCACAAAGTTCTTTATCTGGGTTTCCAAAGTGCAGTGGTTTAACATTTTAAAAGGCTGCTTTGGGGAACATTTTCCCCTGAAAGTATTTTTTCCACACATTTACAGTCAGGAAGTACAACGGAGCCATGAACGACTTCCTCAGTCAGAGAGGATTTTCCTGCCTTTATTTAGGTGTTAGATTAAAACAGCATTTTACTCCCCATCAAGCCGGAAGACAGGATTACATTGGAGCCTGAGTCTTGCATTTTAAAATGTGACTTGTGGGGAGGCCAGGATGGCTCAGTGGGTTAAGCACTTGCTTTGCAGCGCCAGGGTCTAAGGATCAAGTCCCAGTTCCAGTCCCGGCCCGTGCGGACCTATATGCTGAACTGGTGTGTGACCCCAGTATGGTTCTCGCCCGGGTGAGCTTCTCTTGTGGGAGGCCTCCCGGTTTGGCCCCCAGCTCTCAGGGGGCGTGCCTCCCATGCGGGAGGCCCCAGCCCAGTTCTTGTCCTGCGTGGCCCCCACCCACCTGTGAAATGAAACCAATTTGAAAACTGATGACGTACAACTGTGGAGACTGCTCTGGGCCCTCCCCTTTCTCTCTGTCTCTCTCTGTGTCCATCAGAAACAATAAAATAAATTGTAGAAAAACATGTGACTTGTTAACCAGGCAGCCCTCACTGTTGTGAGAATTGGCAACTTTTGTCTGTGAAGTTCCCCGCTGTACAATGACCACCAGAGGTCTTGAAATACCAAGACTGTTACCTCCCCTTGCACTGACAAACACTTTAGTGGTTTTCAATATTTATTTCTTATTTCTCTCCCGAGTTTTCTGAACTTGTCACTCCTTAAAAGAAAAAGGGAGAAATAAACTAGATCCAAATGCTTTAGAAGCTTCTTGGGTTTCATTTGACAAGTTTAAACCTGACCCAAGATATGTTCCTAGTTATTGTGTATCTTACAAACCTGTCTGAATCATGCTAGGATTGCTACTGGGTTCAGGTGCTGCCCGCCACCTCCAAAAATCGAGAGACACGGTTGGTGGGAAGAAAAGTAGAGCATCCTGGGAGGATGGCAGACTCCTGTCCTGAGACCATCTCCCTGATCCTAGGTGTGCAAGAAGCAGAACAAAGGAAAGGGGGAGGGGGCCCATCAATTCCCAGGTGATTTGAAAAAAGAAAAGAAGTCTCTTCCCAGTGGTTTCAGGGACTGAGGTGGATGTTATGCAGATATTTGAAAAGATTTCTTCCAAGTCAATGTAAACAGAGTCATTGAAACTGCATTAAGAAGGGAAACAAAGAAAAGAAAAAAGTTTTAAAAGGTTTTATGCAAATTATGTTGTTGAATGAAACTAAACTTAGGGTGTTAGACCCTGAAAATAGAAAATACACTGCCACCTTTGCAGGATTGCACCAACTTCTATTTAAGCAATTTAAAGAACAAAGTGATCTGATCTACAAACTTATTGCAAAAGAATATTGACCACTTAGATATTTGATGTCTCTCTCTCTCTGTGCATATATATATATACACATAAGAGAATATATATACACATATTCTCTTAGAAAGTCAAATAGCTAGAGGGATTTCTTACATGTGTTTTCTAGAACACACGTTCTAATAACATTTTCAACTGTTGTCATCATTAAACACTTAAAGTTCTAATGATACTTTATTATGTAATTAGTATGATTAGTTATAATAATACAATGAAGCTCTCATAATAACTTTCACAAGTGTTAGCGTTTCAGGGCTACAAAGACTTTCATTGATTATCCAGCCTCCTTATTTTATTGTCGTGGAAAGTGAGGCCTAGAGAAAGTAGAGAGTGTCCCAATATCACATCACTAGACTCCTGCCTTTCTATTTCTTGATGCAAGATACTCCTGTTAGAGAACAAAAGAAGAAAATATCTAAAGAATGTCCAAAACCAAGAAGTCTTCTTTTAAAATAAAGCCTTAGTTCAAATGGCACCTCTTCAGACAGTCCATCTCTCATCAGTTTCTTACTCAGCCTTATTTATCTAAAAAGAGTTGAGCTCTTCTGGAGTTTATGGATTTATTACATGCTAATAGCTTCCGCACTAAATGTAAGTTCCAAGCATACAGGAGTCCTCTGTGTTTTGTTCATAGATATATCCTGAGCACCAAAAACAGTGCTTCCCCGCCCTGACGATGCTCAATGAATAAATGAAGAAATAAGCAAATGAATGAAAGAAAATCTGGCTGCCACCAGAGGTGAGAACTGAGGATAGAAGAGATAAAAACGGGATATGAAAAGGCAGCATGTTTTTATACTGTAATCAAAAAATAATAATAATCAACTGAGTGGGCATTTTGAGAATCTTCACACAAATTCCATCCTTCCTACCACTCTATGAAGGTTAAGAAGATCTTAGAAGTTGCAATCCCCTTAATATCACCAGATGTTTGACATTAGGGTTAATCTCCTGGTATTTGACTAATTAATTATTAACTTATATGTGCTAGATATTTTATGATCATATTTTAACTATTAGAAGGAAAGGTGTCAGAAGTGTCAGCAAGTGGAAAGTGAAGCAATGAACTAAGATCAGATAATCCACATCATAAATATTCAGCTCTTGATTGTCCTGAGTTGCTTGAATATAGGCATTGAGATCTCAAGATGTTGCTATTATTGATGTCCTTTTCCATGTGTTTCAAAACAGCCAAAACGCAGGCATGTTGCCTGTCATGTAGTAGTGACTATAAAAATTCAATTGGACTTAAAACAATTTAAGTTATTGAGCATCTACTCAACAAATTTTCACACTAGGGATTTTAGGGAAAAGTATGAAAAAGGTCAAAATGTTGGCTGCTTGGCACATTGCCTGCAAGATGCCTGTGGCAGATAATTTATTTATCTTACAATTGTGGGGCTGGAAGAATAGGGGTGGGGTCCATTTTATTGAGTTAATAAGGAGATACTCAAACCTGGGTTAATAAAGGACAAAGATTTTGACTCTGAGAAAGAATTCAATAGGAATAAAGAGACTTCCAATGATCTGGATAAGCATTTTCAATCAAGAGAAAAAATGAAAAATAAAATATTAAGGTGATGAATCAAGTGGTTTTTCAAAAGGTACAAAGGACTTAAAATTGTTTTCTTAACATTGATTCCTAAATATAACTTTCAGAGAAAATCTTGATTTTATGTGAGATCAAGAAACAAGGGAAAAGAAGAAAGTAGAGTCTTCAGATGATGATAAATGACAAAAAAGATGAAGCTTTAGATACATGTAGTCAATAAAAAGTCGTCAGGAGGCCCTGCTGACAGTCACAGCAAGAGACTACACATATGAGGAGATGAAAACAGAGTATTCAGCATCCAGAAGAAAAGAACCTAGAACTGAGGAGAAAAAGGAAATGAATCATAAAATCACAACAATAACACAGAAACCAAGACAAGCTTTGAAAGCTTTAAAGGCATTGTCAGCCTAAGTTTCTAGCATGTTCTATTGGTTGAATTAGATACAAGTAGCTCCACGGGTAGCCAACGTGTAATCAAGAGATAATTTCTGCAACAAAACAAACACAATGTCTCTTGGCAATGGTCTGACAGACACCTGTTGGGTGTTTGTGGTTGGTCTACACAAGGATACCTGTCCCATTTCTAACAGCGTGGGGCCAGTGTATTAATCACGAGGCTGTAGGTAACAGGAAAACCAAATAAACCAGCTTCAACAACAAGAAAAAGTGTATTAAATTTACTCCCCATAGCAGAATGGCAGGAGGTGGTAGGGGTGGATGGATTAGGTCTCCAAGATCAGTGAAGCCAGCTGCTCAACGTTGGCAGGATGACCTAGATTTTCATCTGTCTGGTCTGTCATCCCCTGTGTATGTGCTAGCTCCCCACATCTTTACAAGATCACTGTGCAAGCTCCAGGCGTCACACAATACCAAAAGCCAGAAAAGAAGAGACCCCCTTTTTAAAGAGAAAACAGAAGGTGAGCAGAAGCTTCCAGACTCTCACATCTTTGATTAGCAAGAATTCTATCAAATGTCAGTCTTAAACCAATTAGTGACAAGAGGAATTGCCATTGGCTTAGATTCATCAAGGGGTATCTACCAGAGGAAGGGCTGTGGGGGTGGGGAATGGGGAGGGCAAGGGGTCCAGCCTCCCCTAAGCCAGACAGATGTCTGAATGGAATCAGGGCTTTGCTAGTAGGGAAGTAGGGTTGGTAGAAAGGCTGTTGGGTAGGCAACAGTGGTACGGGCCACAAGCTCTCATTCTTCATTTACACACAATAAAATTCACTTTTTGTGGTGGACAGATCTATGGGTTTGGGGATATACAGAGAGTTGTGTAACCACCACCACTATGATCAAGATGCAGAAGAGTGTATTATGAGTGTGGGTGCATGGGTTTGCAATCAACCAGCATGGACTTACTATTGTGGAATAACCAACCAAGAGAGTTATAGGTCTTATGCCCCCTACCCTGTGTCTTCTACACACTTCCAAGAGGATGACCAGGCGATGCCTGAGTCCAATACCGGGCAGTCCAAACACCACGTTACAAGGGCTTGAAGAAAGCAGAGACTCCCTCTCTGGAGCTATGACCCATCTCGTCCTGGTAACTCTTTATGGTTCCCAGGTCCCCCAAGAGGCTATAGCTCTGATTGTTGCGCTGTGGTTGCCTTGACAGCTTCTCTTGTTCGACAGGACTCATACCCCTTGCTTCAGTTCACGCTTGCATCTTGTGATCGCTCAGCTGGCTGGCCAGGCTAAGGCAGGCCCTCTGTCTAGATTCAGGACCTGCTTTCAGCTTCAAGCGGGGGGCTGAGCCAGCAGAGGAGGCCCGGTGGGCTTCCAGGGGCAGGGTGCTAACTGGGGTGGGCATTTTGATTTTTGTTGTGGCAGGTAGGTGATGACGAGAGACTATTTTAGGAGACAGGCATGACCTCTGGGATGAGTTTGAACACAACACATCATATAGTAAAATAACATCATGGCTGTGATAAGGACAACGAACACAGTAGCAACCATTTACAAAGCCCCAAGACTGTTTGGCGAGAGCAGCTTTTCAGCCCGGTTCAACAATGCTTACAGTGTGTCGAGTCCCATGAATGAGCCCGGCTGTGGCTGAAGCCACAGTCATCTAACCCGATTGCTTTCTTCCAGGGAGCTGGCGCCAGCGTGCGTCTCCACTGACCAGGGCCAGAGCTTGCCTGTTCGGGGCCTTTGTGCGAAGTACAAACAGTCTCCCTTTTCTCGTAATCCTTTCTTTCCATCTACTAGAAAATCATTGTCCTAAGCGGTAAAATTCTACTCGTCAACATACAAATCCTCGGGGCATGAACTTTGTATACGTGCTGCTGAAGAGAGCACACTGGGCATGAACTTTGAACGGTGCCCCTGAAGTTGCAGGCAGCACAGCTGTGAACAGTTGTCTCAGGGCCCAGCTGTTCGGGGGCTGAGGGAAGTCCTGTTGTCTCAGAAATGTGTTCATAGCAGGTTTGGGCCAGGAGTTTGAAGGGTGAGTGACAGTTTATTAATCTATTCATCCAGCACGTGTGGTGTGGTTACTATATCATAGGTCGTGTTAAGTGCTATATAAGCACTAGTTCATTTAATCTCCATAAAATCAACTATGGACGAATATTATTGTTATCCCCATTTTATAGATGAGGAAATCAAAGTTTAGAGAATTTGTATCACTTGCACGTGGTTAGTAACTGGCAGGGCTTACCTGGAATCTCAATTGAGCTGACACGCATGTTTATAAGTTTTCTTACGTGTAACAGTTCTGTTGGAATTGATGTTGGTGACATTTATGGATATTCATAGGATCGTCTTTGTTGATTTTTAATATATTTTTGTTGGGTTTCTCAAAAGAAGAAAAGAAGGCCCCGTGATACATAAGATGCTTCAGAAGATGATGTAGACACATTACAAATTGCAAATATTAAGGGACAAAGTCTTTTCAGGCCATATGACTGAAGACAATGCAATAGTGGTTTCAACAATAGAGGTGAATTGCATGATGCTTCCCTGTCGCTTGCTTCAGTGGGGGGGCAGGGGTGCTTTTGCTCAATTAGAAGGATTAGTCCTCCAAATGGGAAGCATGTTGGCAAAAACTCACGCCTGAGAGGCTGGTCTTTTGCAGCGATAATCCTCAAGATCTCAGGAGACACGACGTGGCAGCTTCCTGCCAAGCATATGCCAAAGAGGGACTTGGTGGCCAAAGGCCAGGATTTCCTTTCTTTTTGGTGTTTATAGTCATGGGAGCACAGCTTTGGGGGCAATAAAACACTCTGCGAAGTCTTACTATCCTGATGCCTTCTCTGAGGAAACTGATTGAAGTGAACGAGGAATGAAAAGTTTTGCCCAGCAGTTTCCTATTTGGTTCTTTGACATCAGGCAAGTCCAACCTGCAGTCCCCGATGGCTTTGAGTGAGGCCCAACACCAATTCTTAAAACATTATGAGATCTTTCTTGCTGTCTTTTTTTAAAGCTCATCAGCTATCGTTAGTGTGAGTATATTTTGTGTGTGGCCCAGGACTCTTAATTTAACTCAGCGGTATCAAATCTTTTGGTTTCCCTGGGCTACACTGGAAGAAGGATTGTCTCGGGCCACACATAATATACACTCACACTAACAATAGCTGATGAGCTTAAAAAAAAAGTTGCAAAAATAAATCACACAAAGTTTTAATAAAGTTTATGCATTTGTGTTGTGCTACATTCAAAGTCATCCAGGGCCACGGGTTGGACAAGCTTGATTTACCTCATTTCCTCTTTCTAAGTAGATTTAGTGATCAGAGTTGCCTATAAGAGTTTAACCGAGAGTTTTCCTGTGACAGCCTCCCCCTCTGTCATGTCTGTCTGTCTTGCAGAACCACAGCAGTATAATTGCAGTTAAAGTCACATCTTTTCAAAGCAGGAGAGATCTATATGGGCAGATCCATGTGGCTAGTTCTTTGTTCGGTTGGATTCAAGAAGTATGTGCAAAGCACTTTGCTGGCCACTCCAGGTGACGAAAACATGAGCAGGGCAGACTGGGACCTCTTGGTTTCCACAAGTCATTCAACAAATACCTAATGAGCGCTTACTGTTTGCCAGTCACTGTTCTAGGCATGGGAGACTCAGCAATAAACAAAGCAGACAAAAGCTCTGTACTTATTGGTGGGGGAGACAGACAATAAAAAAAGAAATAAGTCCATGTCTAGTATGATAAATGCTATGCAGGAACAACTGTAATCTAGGAATATGTATTCAAAGAAAACAAACAAAGAAATAAATAAACACCCTCCGATGCTATGTGTGGATGGAAAGTGCTCTAGGATCATAATGGAGGACAGAATTCATTTGACAGAGGAGGGAGATTCATGGAAGAATTTGTGCAAGTGGTGAGATTTAAGCTGGCCCCTGAGGAAATTTTAGGGCAGATGAATATAGCCACAGTGCAGGGAGGGAAGGCAGAAAACCACCCCAGGCAGTATGGAACATTTCAGCAAAGGTACTGGAGGGAGCAGAGGAGCTGCATAGCATACTCCAGGTTCGACAGTGAATGGGATGATGGTGGAACAGGAACTGGTATGAAAAGGAATGTGGAGGCCAGGTGGTGGAGGATTTTGTCCGCTAAGAAGTACAGGTTGAGCTGTGTACACAATGGAAAGGTACTGTGCTCTAGGTGGGGAGTGCTCTGAGCAGATGTGGTTGTAGACGACAGTGTGTCAGGCCGTGAGGTGTCAGCTGGATGCCTTGTCCAGGTGCGGGGAGACACCTGGGTTAGTGCTGGCTCTCATGGCCAGCACCCAGTGGCACTGAGGTAAGAAGGGTCTTTGGCTTCCCTTAGAAAACAGGTAGCATGGTCTTATTACCCAGAGGATTTCAGAATAACAAACTAGACATCGATATTCAAATGTGATCTTTCCCAAACCACCGACATTCAAGTTCATGGGCAGTAAATTGAGGCTTTGACAGGTTCACAGCTTCTTCCATTTACAGCTGCAGGCGGGCGACTTAGGAGCTGAGAAGCTTGAGATCTCTCAATAACTTGTAACGATTTTTTGCCTCAGTCAAGGTTTGCATAGGCAACCTCACAGATATTGTGGGTGGGGTTCCAGACCACCACAATAAAGTGAGCATCTCAATAAAGCAAATCACAATCTTTTGGTAAAAAATGCAACATTTGTGAAGTGCAATAAAGTGAGTCAATAAAATGATGTATGCCTGTATTAAGAGGTGTGTCTTCTCTTGACAAATTGCAGGTAGATGATCAGATAAATTTTAAAATGAAATGAATTCTACCATCTTCATTCTCTTGACATTGCCATTTACCCTCATGGTTCATAAGTAATAGAGCCCTAAAGACAAGAGAAGAAGCAAATACTTCAATATTACCCATTTATTTCACTCTCACTGCCCCCTACCCCCACCCCCAGTTGACTTCCCTTTGCTAACTCAGTCAACAAGGATATTTGGTTCACTGGAGTTTCAAAGTATTTTCCATTCCTTATTCTTTTGCTACTTCCACATCTTGCTTTTGTTGAGTCAAGTCTTGTGTGACGTATCCATTTCTCAGAATGCTGTATGGAATGGGTTCTAGTATTTTGGCCTGTTTCCGGTGGGTGTGGGCTTGGAACAGGGCTGCCCATGGGGGGGTCCTCCATACTGGTTACAGAGAGCAGATGTGATGCACATACCTTCTCCCCTGCAAAGTGAAGGCCTAACCAGCCCAGGCTCTTGTTGTCTCCAGAGGTTAGTAGTGGAAATTTGAGGCCAGCTGAGGAGAGTTGGCAAAGAAATGGCTATTAACATCAATACTTTGGAGGTTCAAAGGCTTGCCAAGATGCAAGTCCTTCAATTGTTTTCCAGGATCCTTTCAGTCAAAACCAGTCCTGGAAATCCCAGAATCCTAATCCCATTTGGTTCTTGTACCATCTCACTGTTTAAGGAGTTCCCCCCACACCTGAAAAACACATGGTAGTTTAAAAAATGTAAAATTGCCTCATGGGGAAAATGAGGGAGGGTGACGTACCTCCAACTTCCCAGAAGAAAAAGCAGACCTGGACTATTTCAAAGGGAAAGTACAAGAGCCATAAATAGTGAGGATTCTTGCAGTCCCCAAACTCAAAGAGTTTTAATTTGGCCTGTTAGTCACACTCCTTAGAAGAAAGAAAAACTAACAAAACCATCCTTTGCTGTTATATCCCTTCAGATGTTCTGCACAAAACCATCTGAAGCCGTGTGTGATTTTGAAGTAGGGTTGGGTGGGGCTTAGGTGCTCCAATGGCCTGTATTTGTAAATTGGTTCTGGGATCCATTCAGACGTGAGTGTGTAGAGGATGGGGTGGAGGGATGGGGGATTCCCATAAAATACCAAGCAATTCTCAGGCAATTCAGCTGAATTCTAACACCTACCTAGAGATAGCACCAGGTTCCACAGATTGAGAGTTTGGTCCTGCAAGACTATACCCTTATCCTACCTCCTACCCTGCCCCCAACTTCAGATACAGGGCCAACCTAGGCTGTTATCTTGGCTATAAATCAGAGGTTCCCATGACCCGCTCCTTAGGTTCAATTAATTTCCTAGAGTGGCTCACAGAACTCCGAGAAACTTGTTGCTTACTAGATTACCAGTTTATTGTAAAAGGATACAACTCAGAAACAGCCAGATGGAAGAGATGCATAGGGCAAGGTGTGAGGGAGGGGCCTGGGGTTTTCATGCTCCCTGAGTGAGCCCGCCCCCTCCCCCTTCACGTGTTCAACCTGAAAGCTCTCCAAACCCCATCCTTTCAGGGCTTTATGGAGGTTTCATGACATAGACACGGTGATTAACTATTGGTGATTGGTTCAACCTCCAGCCCCCCTCTCCCCTCCTTTGAGGCTGGGGGCTTGGGACTAGAAGGTCCGATCCTCTAATCACGTGGTTGACTTCCTTGGCATTAGCTTTATCCTTGCGTGTGGTCAAAAATTACTCATTAACATAACCTTTATGACTGTCATCACTGAGGAAATTCCAAGGGCTATAGGAGCCCTGTAATAGCAACAGGGACAAAGACCAAATATGTATTTCATATTATAAATCACAATTTGACTCCTAACTCTCCCTCTTTCTAGCTCTGTGATCTTGAGAAGTCACTTTATAGCTCTGTGTTTTGAGTCCCATCTATAAATGTGGCCAATAAGAGTACCCACTTCATAGGCATGTAATAAGGATGAAATGAGTTTGTTTTTGTAAAGCCATTAGGACAGCCTACCACCTAGTGCTGGGCCTTTATTATAAGGTGACCAGATGTCCCGCTTTTGGCGGGACAGTCTCGATTTTTAACAATTTGTCCCGCATCCCGCGGCGTTTTAAAAAAGTCCCGATTTTTGGAAAGAATGCACGACAAGCTAGGGAACGGCGGGA
>PVKE010046938.1:0-12091 GCA_004027555.1 Craseonycteris thonglongyai | reverse complement strand
ACATCTTTAAAGATCAAGGTTTTCAAGTTTTTTGGGTAGATGCCCAGTAGAGGGATGGCTGGGTCATATGGTAATTCCATTCGTAATTTTTTGAGGAATCTCCATACAGCCTTCCATAGTGGCAGACAGCCATTATTTGACTTCCATGGCACGCATGGTCTGAGGCCTTGCTTCTGTTAGCTCTTCTTTAAGTGTCCTTACTTATTTCCTCTCCTCATCTTTTCTTATTTCTTTTTAAACATTGCTTCTCCTGTTCATAAAGGTATATAAAGTGTTAACCTGCTTTCCAGACCCGTCACCATCTGTGAACCTAAAGGAACTCATTCTTCAGTCCTTCATATGAATACTTAATAACACATTGGGGGTTGACCTTTTAACTTGCTTACCAGATATACACTTAAATCCAGCTTTAGAACTTAATCCACACTTTCTCCATTTATTATAAGATAAAGTTTGAGTCCCTTACTGAGATTTTCATTAATTTGACAATTAATGTCAAATGAATGAGTGAATAAATGAATAGCTTACTTTAACAGTTCAGATTTATTTCATATTCATTTTCAACTTCTCTCTTCTATACGGGTTGTAACTTTACTTTTTAAAGTTGTTTAGATTTGGTGTGATAATTTGAATTAATCAAATCTATTTGTCCTTTTCATATTCTAACAGGAGCAGTAATTCATTAGTTATTTTGTCTAATATCATGATAAAAATTTAATGATATATTCCTTCATAGGTATTATTCATCATATCCCATATGTGGGCTTTTGGTTCAACCAATTTATAAGACCAGTGCAAGCTGAGCATTTGTTTTTGTGAATATTTAGGTTTCTGCCTTCTAAAACTCAAAACCTGAAATGGACATCATTCTCTCTGATAAGTCTTAATACGATAGATCTGCCTGTAATAGTGTGAATTTTAAAATGTAGAATGGATTTTTTAAGGCAGGTGATTATTCAAAATAGAAAAATGAAACTATGTCTTTCAAGAAAATGAGTTGAGGAAGAAATTACTACCTGACTCCAGTTTATTGAGAAGACTAATGACTCAGTGGAAGAGAGTGTATTGAGAAGTCTGGGTTCTAGTAGATGTCTTATGTCTGGCACCAGCAGCCACTTTGATCTGAATCTCAGCTTCACCAATTGGCCTGAGCAAGTGACTGAAGCCTCCTGTGCCTCAGTTTCCTCATCTGTAAGATTGTGGGTAATAACAGTGCACAACACAGGGTTGTTACGAGGACTAAATGGGTTCATATACGTAAAGCACTTAAAACAATGCTGGGCCCGTGATTAAGTGCTGTAAAGTGTTATTTCTGCTTTGGAATTTCTTCAACTTTTTTTTTAAGTTTAAGAACAAAAATCTTTGCTTTTACATTTTTGGGCTTTAATTGGGAAAATTAGAAAACAGTATGAGGATTTGAAATTCTAAACAGATGCGGCTGACCAAAGAGATTCCATCCCATGCCACACCTTCCCCTCCCCCACCCTCAAACATGTGAGAATGCTGCCCTCTGGTGGTGACTCAGAAGTGCTCTATAGCTTCATCAGGCTGAATCAGGCCAGGATTTTCTTTGTCTCTACCTTACTATAATTTCAACGTTAATTTATCAGAAGTTAAAAATATCTCCCTCTGGGCATTGCTTGAAACTTAGCTGCTAAATTACAGAAACATATGTAAATTAAAAAAATTGGAATGATGATTAAATATTATGGTTTTTATTATGATGGTTAGAAATCATTAGAAGAAAATGTATGCAATTACAAAATGTATTGCCTAAGTCTTTTTGTTGGTATATTTGAAAATCAGATAAATAGTAGGTTAGCACCAGAAGACCAAGTAGCTATCTCTCTGATATTGACTTAGGTATTCCTTTTAGGAAAAAATTATGAACATAGTTATTATATTTCATAGTAAAATTTCAATTCTTATATTAAAATTTATGATTTGGCAAAATGTTTTCTAGAATTGAGTAGACAAACACTGTAGTCATTAAATTGAGAATTTGCACGTGTGTATGACAGTTTATTAATATTATAGGTTTTATGAGTTTTGTCATCAAAGCATCTTTAGTCAATGCTCCAACTGCCGAAACCCTCTTTTTCTTCAGAATCTCATCTCATATACAGACATTTACTTTCAAGCATAATTATGAAAAATGATTCTTTGCTTATTCTTTTAAAAATGTTAATAACTCTGGTTTGCAGTTTGATGCAGTTAGCTTACCTCTGCTGGGCAAACTGTTAATGTAATTCTCAGCACCAAAAAAGAAAACCTCAGAAGATCCGTGACTATTTATTTACACATTTGTTATCGTTTCTTCTGGAGAATAAAGAATGAGTTTGAACTCTAAAAGCCGAGCCTGCAGGAAGCCCCATCAGTCTCTCCACACTTCTGCTGTCGTTCCTATTGTAGGGGAAACATTATTCAAACCACAGGCTCCAAACTCCCAGGTAACTGCAGCCAGCAGGAAGCTCTGTTTGATATCAAGTATGTTCTTTATCAACCTTTTTTGTTGTGATGGGAAGAAATGAGCTAACTTTACTTTTATCTTGCCTTTTTCAACATAACCCAGTAGGTGAATGCTTTATTGGTGTGCCATGACTGAACACTTTGATAGATGCTGACTTTGTGGTCATACATTTTCTGTATAAAAATTAATGGTTAAAAAAAAAAATCTATCCATACCAACCAGAAAGTATTACACGTTCATACGTTTTTATTAAAAGTGCATAAAAATGTTGCTTACAGGAATTGCCACATGGAAAACACGACTTGATTTTTCTTATTAGATTCCAGGAGACAGAAGTCCCTCTGTCATCAGACAGAGAATCAAACAAAACAATGCAATCTTGAACTTTGGGGTCAACACGATAGACTCTACTGAGCACTCAGTCTCAATGCTTTTTGTGTATTAGAAAGACTCATAAAATAAGTCAATAAAGTGTTTTTATTTTTTTCCTCCACAAGTAGTTGGTTTTCAATGAGCAAACTAGTGATGCTTGTATTGTGAAGTTCATTAACAAATGTACTTCTAATGCTTATATTGTTTTTGACACACCATTAAACAATACATTAAATCTACTCTTTGTTTTTTATAGAATATTATTTGTATAATCTTCTTGAATTCAGTATGTGTATTTTATAAGAAAGGATTAAATTTAAACTTAATATAGAAGCTTTAATCAGCATGTAAATTTACAATGATCTTAAACATTCCTGTATCATTTTCTGTGACGCATGTTCTATTTTGGATGCTGAGATTGTTACCAATCCCCAAAATTGAAATAGTCAAATTCTACGGCAATAATTCTAAACTCTAACAGAATAAAAAATAATATGAGAAAATTTTACAATTTTATTTTAGATTTTACATTACCTTTTGCAATTTAAAACATAAGTAATTTAAATAGCAATTATTTCAGGGCTGTTTTCATTCTGGTATTAGAGACATTACATATATTTAAACACAATTTTCTTACCTCAGAACCATTGTAATTGTCTCACAATTCAGAACTAGTGTACTGAGCAAATCTCTACTTGATGTTAGTGCAGAATATTTAAAGACTATACTGAAAATGAACAATTACAAGAAAAGATCATTTTTCTTACTGGCTTTTTTTTTTAACTAGAGTGTTTCCACCTCAGTGCTCTTGGCATTTGATGCTGGATAATTCTTTGTTGTAGGGGACTGTCCTGTGTATTATAAGATGTTTGGCATCATGCTTGTACAGCAATACCTCTTCCTCCCTTGATATTGCCCCATATCACCCAAGGAACTAAATCCTCTTATCCCACTAGAACTATTGTTTTAAACCAATAAACTGTGCACCCTATTGCTTTTCTTCTAACATCTTCAGTTAGAGCTTTGCCATTTTGCATGACTTCCAAGACCAAATATAGGATATATGGTTACAAGCTATACGTCTCCATAGGCTTTTATCTTTCTCGAGTCCTCACCTCTACCTGTCACATGCTTGCCCATAAATTCACACAAGTTGTAGCTAAATTTTCATCTTACTATGATGGCTCTTAGGGGAGTAACAGGGACTGAATGAGCAATTGAAAGAGCATGGCTGGAGAGCCCAACAGACCTATGTTTGCCTTCTAGTTACTCTCCCTAAGTTTGAGTTAGTTAAAAGGATACCAGTAATCATGCCTACTTCATAAATTGTAGAATTGCAAAAGGAACTGAATTAAAAGGAAACTAATTTGTGGATTACTTTCTTTGTGACAGGCATCAGGTAGGTGCTGTATATAGATTATCTCACTATAAATTCCCAACATTGAGGTTCCCATTTTACATATAATGAAACTGCGGTTCTGAAAAACTAAATAGCTTTTACAAGGCCACATAGGTCACAGGTGTTAAATAGAGAAGTTGTCTGAGCTTTCAATGTACCTAACACACTTCACACAGTTCCTGAATCAAAGCGGTTTCTCAAACATTCTTTAGCCACTTGTCTTCAGGAGGGCCAACATATAGTTTGTTGAAGTTTTACTTTATCAAAAGACAAGTATAACAAAATATTAACCCTGCCCACAATAAAACAAAGTATGCTGGTAAATTCAGAATTATCCTCAGGGTCCCATTCCTTCTTATCTTCTTTTCAAGGTTGATATTAACCTTAATTTTATTAGTTGGAACGTTTATGCTTATGAGAGTTAGTGAAGCATATTTTCTAAAACGTGCTTTTTTCTGTGGCTCCTGGCTATGTTGTCTCCCCTTGGTTACTTTTACATCTGTGTTCTGATTTTAATCACTAGCAGCATGTAGCAAACAGATGCAAAAGCAGATCTGTATGAAAATCCTTAAGCTGTTGGAAGTGGACTTTTAACATACCTGCTTTTGAAGGAAACAATACAAGTAGTTACAGTTGTTGGATGCAAATTATTTTTTCAGATTAAGAAATATTTGCAGGTTAAAAGGAAGCCTGAGTAGAAGAGTGAGATAAAACAAACAAATTTTAAAGATAGCTACATTTTACCTAGGGAGATTTTTATTTTGAACATTTTTTTTTAAAGATTTATTTTGTTGTTTTTGAGAGAAGGTGAGAGAAAGAGAGAGAGAGAGAGAGAGGAGGAAGGGCCCAGAATAGTCTCGATGGTTTATAGCAGGGGTCTCCAAACTTTTCAGCCTTCGGGCCGCATTAACTATCAAACAGCAGTTTGGGGGCCGACTACACACTCGAGGTCCAAATAAAAAAAAATCAAAACATAGATGTTGTTTTTAATTATTTATTTAATATTATTTTGTTCAGATAAAAAGGTCTCCACGGGCCGGATGAGAGGGCCTCGTGGGCCACATCCAGCCCACGGGGCCGTAGTTTGGAGACCCCTGGTTTATAGTATTAGATGTGATATAGTTTCATTCCACACAGGTGGATGTGGGGCTGCACAGGGCAGAAACTGAACCAGGGTCTGGTCTCCCTCATGGAAAGCAAGAATCATCACCACCACATTTCAGCATATGGGCTTGCACGGGCCCAGGTGGAGATTCATTCCCTGGAATTCACGGTTGCAAGGCAAGTGCTCAACCTGTTGAGCTATCCTGGCATGCCTGAATATTTCTGTTGGAACATGATATGGAAATTTCTTGATATTAGAGGCCAAGCCCAGAGCAGAGAGAAAAACTCTGTGGCCCTTTTTAGATTAAGATTCCATGTAGGAACGGTCTCTGGACGTGTGCATCTCACCTTCCCGCTGGAATTCTTCCTGAGCAGGAACTCTTAGGAGATCTTTGTGTCTGTGGCCGGAGGAAGAGTTAGAATGATTTCTTCAGCAACAAATGACAGACCCATGGAAGGACAGTAGAGTGGTTCAAAGGACAAGAAAGAGGCCAGGCTTTCCACCTGAGGTTTTCCTTCTATCTATTTCACTTTGTCTCTATGTCATTTAAAAATGACAATTTTATTCCTAGACTTATGTCATCCCAAAGGTGGAAGGCTTCTACATGCAGATTAAAGAAAACAGCAACAACAAAAAATTCTTTAAAGTTAGGGAATTCTTCGTCCTGGAGATAAATCATATGCCAAAAAGAACAGAAAAAAAAAAAAGTGGATTCACATGGTAAAAGTTGCAGCTTGCAGAAGTGCTGCCCAAACTTATACCCGCTCACAGGTGTCCCCTGCTGAACACCAAGGAGCTCCTGAGAACACTGCATTCAAAGTTCAGATGGAAAAAAGTGTCCCTGAAGAAGAAGCTGCTGCTGCCAGTCTGAGCAGGACGTTTCAGGCCATGCTGGTCTCCTGCCTGCACCCACTCTGCCTCGATTCAGGCAGGAGGTCCCTGGCCACCAGACCACCTCTGCTGGGATTTCAGACCTCTTCATGCCGAGGGAATGAGGGGTCAGGCTGGTGAGGTGTGCAAGACCACACCGTGTGGTTTCATACTGGTTACGGGGGCTTCTAAAAATACTTGCCAGAGATTCGGTTACAGTCATAGCAAGCCCCCCCAACCACCCCACGCCCCCAAGTAACTTTTAGTAGTTGGTGTTTCTCATTTTCAAAACGCTACCTGTAATATACTCAATTCTTATGACATTGCTTCTGCGTGGCAGTATTTTAACCATATACCCATTACAGACAAAGAAAGGCCAAGGTACACAAAGATAAAAAATACCAGCAAGTGGAGAGGGTGTGTCAGATAATGAATCCCTGGCAGGTTTTCCCATATTAGATCAAACAATGTTTATGAACACTTTAAATTTATGGAAAATAATTTATGCTGTTTGTTTACATTGGTAACTGTGGACAAAATGGAGAATATATTCAATAAGAGGAAAAAATGTGTGAAAAATTAAAATAACAAATTGAGGTTGGTAGGGTGTTGTAAAAACCATTTATGTACACTCTGATGGAGCCAAATAAAATATGGGCTCAACGTGCAAGAAAAGAATTTTAGATTTTTATGGAAAACCACTTCATAAATGCAAAATCACACTGTAATTACACTTTTATATTTGTGTTGTTTTTCTATAAATTTTAGTATTTGTTGTCTGTGTTTTTCATTATCATTTATTTTATTTATGAGGGCTGTCAAGAAAAAAATCCAGTCACAAATGCCTGTATTTTTCTTATTATGTGAGTGGATACTTTCTGGACAACCCTCATACATTTGAATTTCAGTGGCTATGAATGTGAAATAATTGCCAGAATTCAAAAGTTATGAATGAGTTTTTTTTTAATTTCACATTAAACTTGTCACCATCAGATTTCTAGCAAGAAGTAAAAGACATACATAGATTTGCTTTCCAAATAAAGATTAATTTGTCTGATTCATTAGCAGAAACTTAAAGAACAATCATCTTATGAAGTAATTCAATACTCATAATACCATTTATTTCATATCTGAAATCCCTCCTGCTCATACATAAAGTGAGAAATATATTTCCAATAACAACAGTAACCCTATACTTATAAAAACGTTGCTGAAATTGAAGTGTACTGTGTGTGTGTGTTTTGTTTTTCTTAACTCTAACATTATTCCAAACCTATCAGGGGATTTGCAAAGACTGAGAGCAAAATGCCATGAATATCCTGGGGTGATGGTCAGCACACACTCGGAGAACCTGATTAACAGCTTGACCGGCCAGCTGTTGGCACCCACCGTGAGTGACTCTGGCCACAGCTCTCAGGCATGAGAAGTGGGTTCTTCCAAAAGCAAACAACCTTCGACCCATGGTCTTCATTTGGGCCCATCAGGTCAACAGTTGTTTCACAGAACATCGGCAATTGTCTTTCTCCTTGTGTCAGGAGCCTCTTGAAACATTATACTGGGATAATTAAGTGGTGAATAAGGGTCAATGTGGACAAATAAATCAAACTGATAGTTTGAACACAGACTGATTGAGCAAAAACAAGGAATTCCGCCATGCTTGTTACCGCAGTGCTTGATGTTAACTGACTTTGTTAACATTACATCCAGAGACAGCAAGTGGGAAAGCTTTGTTTGGGATCAAAAGCTGAGCAAAGAGACATGGGATTTAATTGTCCAGCTTTATTTTTGAAATAAAGACATGCGGTGCATCCATTTAGTTGACTTTAATGGAGCACAAAACCAAACCCATTCTTTAGCTTGCTAATTGAGTTAGAAGATGCTTTCCTCTTGTGTAACAGAGATACAAGAAATGCCAGTGCAAAGTTAAAAAAATATAAGTCCCTGTGTTTGGTGAGATCGATTAAATGTACCAGAAAATGTAACATGATCTTATGAATACTTCAAATCATGTGCTGCAAATCTGCTAATGGTAAATGTAACAACAACAAACCTTTGAAATCAAGTATATTAATGTATGGAAGAGAGTTTGTTAGCAGAAGAGTAGTTTAGAAATCAAGAAATGAACAAGAGAGAAGAAGAAAGAAACAGAACCCTGAAAAAGGCTGCTGTGTGTCCAAGAGTTGTTCTAAGGGGAAAATTATTAATTTTTAAATGCAAAGGAGAAATCTATCTTTTAGTAAGCATAAAAGGGAGCCATTTTTTATGGGTGTTGGAATTCAACTTTTCTTAGCGGTCAAAATTTTCCTTCACTACTCACCTCTAATGTTGCAGAAGTAAATATGTAGTTTATACTATTACTTTGTTATGTTAATGATCTCAGTTCTCTAACACTCTTGTCCCAACTCACCATATGGAGCTTGTATCAGAAAGTATAAGACACTGGATTTAATAACATATCACATATATATTCACGTGTGAATAGAATTGCATTTTTAAAGGGCGACAATTAATTGTCTCATTTATAAAATAAAATAAAATTTGAAACATGCTTATTAAAATATAGAAAATATTTTATTTATTATAATTATGTAATATACTTATCAGGCAATTAATGAGTTTTTCATAAAGGAAACCAATATTTTACAACCTTAGGTAATGTAAAAATCTATAGGGAGAAATGAGAAATTAACAATTTTTACTCTGCTCTTCATTTTCTATTTTATACTTAGAATAAGTTGGCGGTATGGTGAATAGTTATTGCAAACAGTAATTTATGAATTTAAAGACATTTGTCTGGAAGCATTGGTTACACATCCAGTCCCATATTTGGGCATCTGTCTTCATTTTCTTTTTTTAATTGAAATCCAGTCATAAATGCCAATATGGTTAGATTAATGGAAATACACTATTTGTCACTAATGTTGGTTTTGAACCGTGTTAATATAAAATAACTATCAAGGATAAGTTATATGGGGGAATGTGGCTATTTACTGCCCTGCTGCTGGGCCCCCCCCTAAATAATTTCACATAAAGAATCTAAGAGGGGCTCATCTGTGAGCCGCCTACCCTGAGAAAGTGGTCTGAGAAAGGTGTAATGGATTATAGAGGGAGATGAAGGCGAGTTTACACCATATCCAATCAGGCTTTTTCTTAAAGGTCAGGACATTCTGTCTGGGTCCATTTGTGTTTTTGATTCTGCCGTTTCACTGTTCAGGAACACAATATAACTGTCAGTCTCAACGACAGTTCCTGGCTCCACTGGCTCCGCTGCTCTCGGAGTAACATGCAATATTTCACATCCACAAAACAATTCGGCGTCTGCGTGGGCAAACCATATGATGACCACGGGGAGCAATATGGTCACACCCTACTGAGCAAAGAGATGCTGTAAAGAACTACAGCTAAAAAAGAATCAGGCTTTGCTTTTCTGGGCTTTGGTGTAGTTGCCAAATAGCATTTTAATGTTTCATTTTTATCAGCAGAAGTCAAATGCAAATGTTCACCCCTCTGCTCCATCTCAGTAGATAAAGACAGCTTTACTGCTATGCAAAACATTTGCGGTCGTGGAGTTAGGAGGGTGATAGATATTAGAAATAATTAAGCACGTTAAGGATGGCCTGGTTGGATTTCCCCTGCATGTGTTTTGTTATATTATTTATTTCTTTTCCCAAACAAAACCAGACACCAGCTCAAGTTTATAAGGGAATAGGTGAGTCCTGACAGTCTAGGGAGAGCAGGGAACCAATATCTTATCTAACGTAATTCTTAACCCGTGGGATCTGAATTGAGCGCTGGAGAAATAATGCATATGGTACGTTTTCCAAGGATTTTGTTTAGAATCCTATTTTTTATTTTTTTTACCATCGGATTAAGTTATAGTCCAATCTGTTGCTTTGCTAAGAGAAAAACTAAACAAACAAAGGAACAAACAAAAAACAATTTGCATAAAAGGACAGCAAAGAAAAGAAACAAGAAAAAGCTTATCTTATTAGGCACATAAATCAGGCTGTTTCCCTCCTATGTAATATTTATTCTATGACTGCATTTCCAGTTTCTATTCTTTTTTAGCCAAGTGTCATCATGGATTTATTTTTTCAGTGAATTCATTCTTTTTTAAGATTTTTAAAACTTCCTTGAATTTTTCTAAGAGCACAAGTATTTTTTAATGCATTTCCAAATGATGTGTAAGGGAATCCTTTCTATCCTTCTCAGCATCTCACCTGTGCCTTTGAAGATTTCTTTAGGTTTGTAACACTAAATTCACCAGAGACATAATTCAGTATTTAATGATTCCTCTAATTGTGCCAAGTTTGAATTATGTTTGCAAACCTTATTTCTAGTTCTATGTTAATAATACACATGGTGTTTGTCTATGTACGTATACTTATTTATATGAGATCATGATGATAATGTGGTTTTTCTTTCTGGGTGGCTAAAAACAGTGTTGTGTTTTTATCAGGATTTACCTTTGGCTCAAGAGTGCGTGTTTGGATTTTGCTTAAGTAGTGTTCTGTTGTCTGATATTATTGGGAATTTATCATGCAGATTTTATTTTTAATGAATCAATGATGCTGAAATATTAAAAGCTAACTTAGGAGAAGCTAGAGAACTGTCCAATAATCCCTAATTTGTCTCTTATCCTGAAATTTTACTTTATGTTATTCTACCATGAATACAGCTAGTACATTTAACAATGATGAAAAGTAACAGTCTCGATGAATCTAGGTTTTTATCTAAATTGATAACTCAATTCTTACCAGAGATGGTAGCAAAGAGTATTTAAAATGCAAAGTAAGAATTAGAAAAACTAAATGAAGGAGAAATCCACAGTTAGTTGTGCAGAGGTAGTAAGCTTTTGAAAGCTTGAGTCCTGTGGATAATTACTGCTTCACTTCCCTGCAACAGCATTGCTTGCCATCACAATTGAATTGAATACTAGGTGTGAGTAAATTAGTTACATCTTGTATAACCCAGGGCTCAAAAGCTCAAATGTGTGTAAGAGCCAGGCAGGAGCAGTATGGATACAAGGAAGGAGGGTGAGCCTAGCTAGCAGCTGCCCTAGATTCATGCCCGCCTGTTGCCAAGTGAAAATGACAGTGTTGTGTTTTTATCAGAATTCTTAGTTTTTTTCAGTGAACAGTTATATGTTGTGCCATATTAATGAACTATGTCTAAGAGGCTCTTTCCTTCAGGGTGCCAGTGTGGGATCTGGGGTGGTATAAGATATGACTCTCTGTAGTTGTTAATGATATCATTTATATTATTAAGTCTTGGATTGGGCCGCAAGTTACCGGTATATGGCAAAATGGTGAACTATTTTAACGTAGGACTTAATCACTTCCTTTAAGGTTAGAGGAATTTAACGTCTACTCTAGGAGGCAATAAGGAAATTGGGCTGTTGAGTAGCTTCATTGAGGACTTTACTGTGGAGCTTCCCAAGTTATTTACAGTATATACACTGGATTATAATTTCCTATAATATTCACCTGGTAGAGACTGCTGGCTATCTCCTTAGTCCCCCTTTCCTTATCCCCTGAGTACTTGACTGCCTAGCTGGAGACTGAATTTCCCAGTCTTCCTTGCAGTAAGATATGGCCAAGTTCTCCCTGATGGAATGTGACAGGATATGAGGCGTGCTGCGTCTGAACCTGGAGCTTCAGGCATTGGGCTGTTTCGTCCCCATCCTCTTTCCCTTTCCTACTGTGGCTGAATCTAGATATGGTGGTGATTTAGCTTCAATCCTGATAACTATGCACTAGGAGCAATGAAGCAACACACTAGGTCCTGCGTCTCTGATGCCAGTTCAGAGCAGGACTGCCCCTCATGCCTTGAATGACTCATTGCAGAAGTGTTATGAGAGAGAAATAAACTCCTA
>PVKE010046937.1:0-12092 GCA_004027555.1 Craseonycteris thonglongyai | reverse complement strand
AACCTCATCAAATTTAACAATAAATTAAAAAAATAAATAAATAAATAAATAAAAATAAATAAAAATAAATAAAATTGAAAAAAAAAAAAATAAATAAAATAAAATAAAATAACTGATGGAAATGAAAAACAAAGAAGCAATCAAAACAAGACCTATCAGAAAACAAAAGATAAAATGACTACAGGAAATCCTCATATATCAATCATTACCTTAAATGTAAATTGACAGAACTTGCCAATAAAGAAAAACAGAGTTGCAAACTGGATTAAAGAACAAAAACCAACCTTGTACTGCCTCCAAGAGACATACCTCAACCACAAGGACAAACACAGACTCAAAGTGAAAGAGTGGGAAAAAAATACTCCACACAAATGGCATCCAGAGAAAAGCAGGTATAGCCATACTTATATCTGATGAAACAGACTTCAGGATCAAAATGATAACAAGATACAATGATGGACATTTTATAATGGTAAAGGGGACAATACAACAAGAAGATATTACACTAATAAGTGTGATATATTTCCCCCCAACCAAGAAGCACCAAAATTTCCAAAGCAACTACTAACAGCTCTAGAAGGAAAAATGAACCAAAATACAATTATAGCAGGGGACCTAAAAACCCTCTTGACAGCCATGGACTGATCATCCAAACAGAAAATAAGTAAGGAAATATCAGTTTTAAATGATACATTACAGAAATTGAACATAGTTGATATTTACAGTGTAGTTCATTATACAACACATGACGATCCATTTTTTCTAGTGCACATGGAACATGCTCAAGGATAGAACACATGCTAGAACACAAAGCTAGCCTCAGAAAATTTAAAAAGATTGAAATCATACTAAGTGTATTTTCTGATCACAAAGCTTTGAAACTGGATATCAACTACAAAAAGAAAGCAGGGAAAACCACATATACGTGGAAATTAAACAGCATGCTATTAAAAATGTCTAAATCAAGAAGAGATTAAAACTACATAGAAATGAATCACAATAGAAACACAATATACCAAGATTACTGGGATGCAACGAAAAGAGTAATAAGAGGAAAATTTATGTCACTGTAGGCCTATTTCAAGAAACAACAAAAATCACAAGAAAACATACTATCTCATCTTAAAGAACTAGACAAAGAACAAAAAAAAAATCAGCAGAAGGAAGGAGGTAATAAAAATTAAAGCAGAACTAAATGAAATAGAGAATAGAACAACAGTAGAAAAAATTAATGAAACAAAGAGCTGGTTCTTTGCAAAAATTAATAAAATTGACAAAGCCCTGGCTAGGCTCACCAAGGGAAAAAGAGAAAACACACAAATAATCCAATTAGAATGAAAGAGGGAAAATTACAACTGATACTATAGAAATACAAAGGATCATACAAGAATACTATGAAGGGCTATATGCCACCACATTTTGCAAACTAGATGAAACTGACACGTTTTTAGAAACATACAGCCTACCTAGACTGATTCATGAAGAACTGGATAATCTAAGAGAAACTGAGACAGCCATCCAAAACCTCCCCCAAATCAGGCCAGAACCAAGAAGTTTCACTGACAAGTTTTACCAGGCATTCAAAGACGAACTAAAAAATATCCTTTTCAAACTTTTCAAACAAATTGAAGAAGTGGCATTACTTCCCAACTCATGCTATGAAGCCAACATTACCCTAATACCAAAGCCTGATAAGGACATCACAAAAAAAGAAAACTATAGACCAATATCTGTGGTGAACACTGATGCAAAAATCCTAAACAAAATACTAGAAATAAAATATAACAATGCTTTAAAATGATTATACATCACAATTAAGGGGGAATCATCTCAGAGGCACAGGGGTTATTCAACACATGCAAATCAATCAGTGTGATACACCATATAAACAAAATAAAAGATAAAATTTTATGATTATATCAATTGATGCAAAGAAGATACAAAGTCCATTTATGATCAAAACACTTAATAAAATGGGTACGGAAGGAATGTACCTCAACATAATGAAGGCCGTATATGACAAACCCACAGCGAATGTCATACTGAATGGGCAAAAACTAAAACTTTTTCTTCTAAAATTAGGAACAAGACAGGTATGTCTCCTGTCATCGCTGCTATTCAATATAGTGCTGGAAGTTCTAGCCAGAGCCATCAGACAGAAGAAAGAAATAAAAGGCATCCAAATTGGGAGTGAAGAAGTTAAACTTTCACTTTTCACAGATGACATGATCTTTTATATAGAAAACCCTAGAGACTCCACCAGAAAATTATTACAAATGATAAATGACTTTAGTAAAGTTTCAGGATAAAATATCAATATACAAAAATTCATAGCATTTTTATATATGAACAATGCAACTTCAGAAAAAGATGAGAAAAATGATACCTTTTGTAATCACAAAAAAAGACTAAAATACTTAAGAATAAACTTAACAAGAAAATGAAAGACTTATACATGGAAAACTATAAGACTATTAAAAGAAACTGAAGAAGATACAAAGAAATTGAAAGATAGTTCATGATCATGGATTGGAAGAATCAACACAATTACAAAATGGGTATATTACCCAAAGCTATATACAGATTTAATGAAATTCCCATCCAAATCCTACAAACAGTGTTTTGAGAAATAAATTTTAAAAATTATCAGATTCATATGGAATCACAAAAGACCTCGAACGGCCAAAGAAATCCTAGGAAAAAAGAATAATGGAGAAGGCATCATGGTCCCTGTCTTCAGTGTATACTATAAAGCATCAATAATCAAAATAGCTTGGTATTGGCAGAAAAATAAATATACAGACCAATGAAACAGAATAAAAAACCCAGAAATGAACCCACAAATATATGGACAGATAACTTTTGACAAAGGGAAAAAAAATGGTGCTGAGAAAATCGGAAAACCACATGCAAAAGAATGAATCTGAACTGTGAACTGTCACCATACACCAAAATTAACTCAAAGCAGATGAAAGACCTCCACATAAGACCCAAAACAATGTACCACAACTTCTTTATTCAGTCATCTGTCAAAGGACACTTTAGTTGTTTACACGACTTGGCCACTGTAAACAGTGCTGCGATGGAATGCTACTCAGCAATAAGAAAAGGTGAAATACAGCAAGTGTAACAACATGGATGGACCTTGATAACATCTTATTAAGCAAAATAAATTGGACTGAAAGAATCAAGGAACATATGACCTCACATACAGGTAGCATATAAAACTGGAAATAACAAAGAAAAACTCATGAACACAGTCAATAGTTTAGTGGTTACCTGAGGGTAAGGGGGGAGGTGGGTGGGAGAGCTAGGGTAGGGGAGTAGGGAGGGGGCATCAAATATATGGTGATGGAAAGAGAACTGACTCTGGGTGGTGAGCACATAATGCAATGCGTAGACAATGTGATAAAGAATTGTACATCTGGAACTTACGGTATGTAATTTTTAACAACCGATGTCACCACAATAAATTTCACGTTTGAAAAAAAAAAAAAGGAAAAAGAAAACACACATGAAAGTCCAGGCAAATTTACAGAGTGAGTTGAGCTGAGATAGTCCAGATCAGGGGTATTTATTCCTCCCAGAGTGGGAATTGGTGATGCCCCATTGATGGCTCATCAGTTTTTCCCCAGTAGGTGGGATCCTCAATTTCCTGCTTTTTCTGGCTTATTCGGCACCTCCTGAACTGTTACGGCCTCAGGTGCATGATGGGAGTTGTAATTGCAATTAAATTAGATGATAACGACATCATAATTATCTAATGGTCAGGTCCTGGTCATAGGTTTTCCTGGATAAAACTGGTTCTTGTTTTTCTCCAGATGCAGGTGCTGGATACAGTCACTTGTTATTTGTGTAACCAGTGAGGTGCCTCATGTTGTATCCTGGAGGTAGTGGTCAATTTCCTAACTTACTAATTCTGCCTCGTTTTCGCAACAATACCTTCATCTCCAAAAGTACAACTGTAGGTGGTTAAGGGCATTACACTGTCAGTTCACTGGAGGCAGGCATAGCATCTTGGTTATTACTGTATCTAATGTAAAGTTTAGTAAATGGTTGCACAGTAAATGTGGTTGTGTTGAATGTGCCAACCATATATCATTATTTGAAATATGTTGCAACATTATTTGCCCTAAACCATTAAAATATCCCAGTAATTGCTGTATGCATCCATAGCTTATCTTGAGTCTGCCTGACACATCTGAGACAGAAAGTCCAATGTCAGTTCACATATTAGGAACACTGCTAGGAATGTTCAATTCAATTCACTAAAGATTTGTTAGGCTCCTGCTGTCTTTTTAGTATACTGGATGCTATAAGAAAATAAAAGAGGTAAATGTCATGATTCTTCCCATTTCTATCTCCATATCTATGTGCCATTAAAATTATTTTCCAAGGTAATATCCCTCAGTTTTTCATGGTAAGTCACTGCAGCATTTTTATTAGGTAACTCAAGTTATAAAAAGAGCAATTCTCATAAATGTTAGGTCTGAACAAACAAGATACTATAAAGGATCTAGGGGAGTCATAATATTAGGTGGGCAATAGCAGGAGAAAAGCTAGAAGATAAGCAGCATTGTAACTAAAACAATAGCTAAACATTAAACTAATAGGAGACTACAACAATGAAAAGAAAATAATTTGCATCTTATAGGTAGAAGGTTATTTTTTCTTTCCTCTTAATTGTTTAACATCAATTCAGAAGATATTAGATAAAAAAGAGATCAAGATAGGAATTGTGAAAAAATAAGGTGCTGTCTGTGACTGATGAGCCAAAAACGTACAAAATAAACAAGAATAAGAGGAAATACCTTATGAAGCTCGACATCTGCTCCCAATCGTAATTTTGTTGAATAGTTGAATTAAAGAAAAGAGATGTCATTCAAATTAATGGCTATCATTTGCATGATAATGGAACTTTTTGAAGGTATAGCAGCCAAAATATTTCAACAATTTCTCAGGGAAGGAAATAGGAGCTCAATTCATTTTCAAAATTTTAAAACAAGTAAAAATAAGAGATCATTCTCATAAGACCAAATGAATCAAGCCTATTAAACATATCAATTGAATAGAAAATTAATAAATATTTTTAAATGAGAGCTTCTTAACATACTAAATTATTTTTTCTCAATCAAAAGAAGAAATTGGACCCAGATTTACAAACAAATAAGATAGTGCCAATTATCTTCAAAGAAAGCTCAGCTACATCCCAATGGGTAAGTGATTGGCAGGCTTGTGTCTTCATTCCTAAAACTGTATTCTAAAAGCCAGGGCAGCGAGATCCACTGATGGATTTGCCGGCCTTGTACCAAGCTATCAGTGATCTATAATTTACAATCTGCCATTTTTTTATTTTTAGGAATGACCATGACAAAGAGCATTTTTCTTGTTGGTACAATTTCAGATTTACTTAATTGAAGAAATACAATCTATTTTAAGAAATATGTGTATCCGAGAGTTAAGCTATTCTCTTGCATGTTGTTAAATGGCTTGTTTAACAGTAATTAGCCTATTAACTAGTAATTTTCATAGAATAAGATGATGATAATAAATAGTAATATTATATCAATAATGATGTTTCTATAAGACCAGGCATTTTGAAATCTGGTATTACCTGTCTTCATTGTGTAAGAAGCAAAAGGAAGGAATATAGTTTTCTCTTTTCCACTAATTGTGCAACCATTCATGCAGAAGTCAAATAATCTCCCACAGTTTTTTCAGTGAGTCAGGTGCAGACTCTCGGAGACTGAGATAAACAGAAAAGAGACCTGCTTATAAGATAGCTTGTTAGATCAAAGTGAATATGCCTTCCATGTTGATAAATTTTTTTTAATCAGCATTTCTATTGGTAGTTTCTACCTGGTAACATTTTCCTCCTCTTGAAATTTTAATACCAACTCAAATATACAATGAAAGCAAGAGAGAGAGAGAGATTCTACTAGGGTTGATATGAAATACTGAGGTCATAAATTTATTACTTATAAAAGCATAAATCCTGGAAAGTAAGTTAATACTTTTGCAGGTGAGATAACTGAAATGCACATGATTCTTTCACTATAGGAACTACAAACTCTGGAAGGGAGCAAAGTGAAACCCTTGGGCTGGACAAAATATTAGATACTATAGTTCTTAGCTACTCATTTCACTTGAGCTTCCTTATTGTTATCATTTTCTGAAAACTTGAAACCAATAGAGGCCATTTTCCAAATGATTGTTAATTTGGGGCCTGAAACCAAACCTGGAAGCTAGGAAAGAGAGGCATTCTTCTACTGAGCATAAAAGCGAGTCATGAAAGGACAAAAAGAATGGGAGAAAAAAGTTTCCATTTTTCCTGTAACTCAGTGATGGTTTATTGTTTATTCTCTAATAGGGTGTATAACTCAGTACACTAACAAAGGAAAGAGTTACTTTGGCATGTCTAAGCTGGGCTCCTGTCTCTCCAGATGTGGTCAACAGTTTTCACTGGAAATGTCACAGAGGGTAGAGATAACAAATACAGAACTCTAAGAATAATGTATAGCATAAAGATTTGTTGCTGAGCAATCTGCAAGTTTTCACTGGAAAGAGAGAACACAATGTTTGTTCCATGACCAGAATAAGAGAAAAGAGTGTTTGTAATTGGAAAATATTAAAAGTTTCACTTTTTGTGTACAAACTCAGAGTTGAATTATTGGTGAAGCTATTATAGACTTGTATTTTTAATACTGATGTATTTTAAGAGAAATCTCTAACTTCTATGAGTCCAAACAGGAAGGACAGTCAGGCATATCAGATGAGATGACAGAGAATCTGTCACTAATCCAAAGGTTGGGTGTATGTACACTGTCCTGCAGTGTGCTTGCAAAGGAAGTACTGCTGGCTCTGTAATAACTCAGGAGGAACAAATTGTGCCCTTCCTTAAGTTAAGGCAGTTAATGTCTTGGCCAGAAAAGTCACAAGATGGTTGACAGTCCATTTTTATAGCAAGCAACACCGTAACACATATGCTCGTTAACCTAATGACCACCACAAATGTTACGAGGACATGTGGGAGGCTGACAATATATCAAGACTATCTATATACACCCTGTTATGAAGCCACAGAGAAAATAGAGGCAAGAAAAAGAAAAGGGCAATGCGCAGAACACATTTTGGCAAAGAAAAGTAAAGGAACTTCTAGTGGGTTTGAGGTAAAAGTGGTTTAAAAATGACAAGAGTGCACTAGGAATCTATTATGACTGGCATTTGGTAAATTGACAGCCTGTCTTCATACAGACAGAAAAAATTCTTTTAAAGTGGCATTGTGCTGGCTACAGAATGTTTATATGATCACAATAGAGATTTCAATTATTACAGATATTAGCATTCAGGAAAGAGAATAGCTTCCAGATTTCATGAGAACAGGGTCCAACCAAAGGACTAGTTGAAATTTCCTGAATTCAAATAGTGGAATAAGAGGTATGAGAATATATTCAGCTTTCTATATAATTAATTACCTTACTTTGTAATACAAACTTCAGAAAATGTAGAGTAACAATCCTATAATAATTTTAATTTTTCATTCTCTTCTCACCAAGAAGTTTATTAAAAACTTATCAATACCAAACTATTTTACAACTCAGACTGCAAGGTCTGACAATTAGGTATGCAAATTTACGTGGGCAACACGGTACAAACAATTTAGTAAGGTTTCATAGCCTTTGTATATTAGTGTCTCACAGATGTGTGTGTGTTGACATGTGGTGGTATCTTGCTGAGTGGCATTCACTATTCTTTTGTGTTTTTGTGTGTCATCACAAGAATGTTAAAGCTTGAATTAGAGCAATGAAAAACACATTAAATTTCTTTTTAAACTTGGCAAGAGTAGAAGTAAAATCAAGGACATGTTAGTCCAAATTGATGGTGATAATGCCATGAAGAAAATAGCAATGTACAAATGGAACAAATGTTTTTCTGAGGGGAGAGAAAACCTCACTGATGAACACAGGTCAGGGCAGCCAGTCATGTGCAGAACAGACAAATACTTGCAAAAAATTTGTTAAATTGTTCATCAAAATAATCAGCTAACAGAGAAGCAGAGCAGACTAAGTAAAGACATCAATAGAGAAATAGAACAATCTTAACTGAAAATCTTGGGATGGAAAGGGTGTGTGCAAAAAAGATCTCAAATGAGCTCACCAATGAACGAAAGGAAAGGAGTCAAAATTTGCCAAGTCCTTTTGGATAGGCAAGACAATATTTGAGGCCATGTTATCACTGGTGATGAAACACGGATATACCAACATAACCCTGAAACAAAGTGTCAACATGCATAGTGGAAGTCAACCAATTATCTATGACCAAAAATGTTCCCTCAATCAAAATCAAGTTAAAAAGATATTGCTAACCATTTTTATATCAAAGGGATTGTTTTTTATGAATTTATAGCAACTGGATAAACAATCAACCAAGTTGAATATTTGGAAGTGCTGAAAAGGCTGCATAAAAATAATAGATGAAAACAACCTAAACTTTGTGATATAAGAGCCAACAACTCGTGTTATAGGAGCCCAAAACTCATGGCTCTTGTATCACAACAATGCACCAGCTTACATGGCACTGCCTGTAAGGAAGTTTTTAGCCAGTAAACAAATAACTGTATTGGAACATACTCCCTACTCAACTGATCTGGCCCCCCAAAAATTTTTCTTTACTCAAAGATAAAGGAAATATTGAAATTTTGATGACATTAAGGATATCAAGAGTAATGTGACAATGGCTCTGATGGCCATTCCAGAAGGAGTTCTAAAATTGCTTTGATGTGTTAACTAGAAAACTAGGGTCAGTGCATAACTTCCCAAGGGGAGTACTACAAACGTGATCATAGTGATATTCAGCAATGATGTATGTAGCACTTTTTATAGGGTGAGTTTGTGGACTTAATTGTCAGAACTCATACACGGTCCTTATTTATTATTCAATAATAGTATTTCCCAAAGCATTTACTATGGAACAATTGTTCATATCAATACCTAAGATCAAGCTTGTTTAACCCTCATCCTGTGGACCACATGTTGTCCAGGACAGCTTTAAATGCAACCCAAAACAGATTCGTAAACTTTCTTAAAAAGTTAAGAGATTTTCTTGTGATTATTTTTTACCTCATCGGCTACTTTAGTTAGTGTTAGTGTATTTTATATGTGACCCAAGACAATTCTTCTTTTTCCAATGTGGCCCAGAAAGGACAAAAGATTGGATATCCATCCCTGCCCAAGATAGAAATATTTCATTTATTTTTATTTTTTCTATGAAGCATTTTATTTTTTCTGAATTTTTTCTTCTTTTTATTTTAAATATTATTATTTTTTAATTGTTAAATTTATTGGGGATGACACTGGTTGGTAAAAATTACATAGGTTCCAGATGTATAATTCTACATTACATCATCTATGTATTACATTATGTGCACACCACCCAGAGTCAGTTCTCTTTCCATCACCATATATTTGATGGCCCCACCCTAAACCCCTCCCCCTCAGGTAACCACTAACTTAAGAAATGTTTACAGCCACATGAAGACTCACAATGACCATGACGATATTTTAAGTTCTGAGTTCTACATTTTAAAAAGAAGTTTTCACTAGATCCCTCCACCACCCATCACCAAAAAACAAACAAAACAAATAAAAAAAACTGCCCAATATTATCTCTTGTGAATATAGATGCAAACATTTTCAACAAAATATAGCAATATGTAAAAAGATTATATACCACAATGAAGTGTGGTTTATCCAAGGAATGCAAAGTAGATTCAACATCTGAAAATCAATTAATATAACCATACAATCCATTTTAATGAGATGTCCAAAATAGGCAAATCTTTAGAGACAGGGTGTAGATTTGTGGCTGCATAGGAATAAGTCCACATGGTGGAGAATATCAGGTGTGAGAGCAATGACTGATAAAAGGTATTGGGTTCCTTTTTTTAGTGTTTAAAATGTTCTGAAAATTATTGTGGCGATGACTACAAATTCTAGTGAATATAATCAAAAACATTAATTTGTACACTTAATGAATGGTTTTGTATGTGAATTATATCCCAGTAAAAGTGTTAACAAAAAAATGTTTTCAAAGACTTTTTATATATAATCTTATTAACACCCCTAGAGCAATAGTTTTGGAAAGTCCTTTTTTTGCCTTTGCAAATGCTATTTGGTGGGGTGGGGGAAGAACTAGAACACCAACCTTATTCCTTCTTCTTCTTTTGTCCTAAAAATAAATTCTTAAAAACAAACAAACAGTCAAGATGTCACCACCACTGTGGTGTCTTCCTTGATTTTCTATCATAAAAGGCAGCATCTTTACAACATTTTGACCATAGCCTATACATTGTTTAAATTCACAATGTCCAACCTTTTGTCTTCCCTGGGCCATGTTGAAAGAAGAATTGTGGGCCACACATAAAAAAAAACTAACGCTAATGATAGCTAATGAGCTAAGAAAAAGGTCTCAAAAAAAGAACCTCAATTTTTTTTTTTTTTTTTTTTTGGAGGTGATCAAAGATGGCGGCATGAGAGGAGAACGCCGATAACTGCCTGGGAAAGGACTTGTGAACAAAGGGGAATCTGCGGGGGAAATCCTGAGAAGCAACCTCAACTAAGAGAACCACACAACGCAGAACAACACCCAAAGGTTAGAGAAAAAAGGGGAGAGCGGAATGGGGAAGAGGAAGCAGCGGTTCAGTGACAGAGACTTGGACCTCGGCCCGGGGCTGTCAAAAACAAAGGAGGATTGGGGGACTATGGTCAAAGTGGAGCTGGATCGAGGGCGGGCAGGAAGCTGAGACCTAGGGAGCGTGGAATCCCTACAAGACTGTGGACAATTTAACATCCGAACTCAAGGGACAGCATACAATGCCCTAATCAGATCACAGAGGCTAAAGTGGAACAGGGACTGTGGAGCAGAACGGCGGCACTTCCCAGCGGGCGGGGTGAGAGCAGGGCACCAGCCCACAACAGCTCAGCACCCCTGATTTATGGAGGAGATTGACTGTGAGGGAGTGCCTTCTGAAGACAGAGCTCTTGGAGTGAGGGCTGGGGCTTGAGTGGGCATAGCTTCATTAGATGTGCTTAGAGTGAATCCGGCGGTCTCAACAGAGCTGGGAGCATAGAGCGGCTGCTGCCCGAGCTACAGCCTGTGCGCACTGGGCTTCCGGTGCCCCGCCCACCGAGCCACTGTGGCACCGCTGAGTGCATGCACCCAGGCTTTCGGCGCCACGCCCACCAGGCCACCGCAACACCGCTGCTTGCTTGCCAGTGCGCAATTGGGCTTTTGGCGTCCCGCCCACAGGGCCTCTAGGGCGCTGCAGCCCGCGCGCAACTGGGCTGCTGACCGAGTTGCCGTGGTATCATTGCCTGTGCGCGCGGGACGGCGAAGCCGACAGGGGCCAAGCCCCAGCCCATCCAAGTGTGGCCCTGCGGGCGTGGTATACAGATACGATTGAAGGAGGGGCAGCCAGGCAGAGGAGAGAAAGAAAGGAGGTCCTGCGCCCTGCCCCCACTGAACAACCAGCCCCCCTGCTGAAAGAGGAATATGCTATTGTGTCTCAGGCCTGCCCTAGCTCCTACTCACATGCCCCCACCCCTGGCCACACCTTTACTACCCTGCTATCTAACAGCTAAGACAGCAACCTGAAGTGCCGCAGGACACAGAAGCTGTCTGCTTCCCCCAACCCTCTCCCAAAATCTCCTTGTCCCACAACTGAGTCCAAAAGAAAAAATAAAGAGAAGCCCATCTGATAGGCAACCACCCAGAGGAAAAACAGACTCATGCATAAAGCAAAAAGAACCACATCAAACACAATGCACACCTCAGAATCCAAAGCCCCTCCAGAACATCAGGGGCTGTCTTTAGTAAAGGACCTTGCACACTTGGGATCAAATCTAAGTGAAACAGAATTCAGGGCTGCATTAATCAAGACACTCAGAGAGCTCACTCAATGCTGGCAAAGTACCCAGACACAGTTAAATGATCTCAACAAGAAATTTTCTGAGCAAAATGAGTACTTTACCAACAAAATTGAGAAGCTAGAGCAGAACCAAAAGGAACTCCTTGAAATGAAAGGCATCATGGGA